>JAOXYD010058834.1:0-13049 GCA_028565735.1 Pinacopodium congolense
TTATATATATTTGTATATATTAGAGAGAGAGATCGAGAGAGAGAGAGAGAGAGAGAGAGAGAGAGAGAGAGAGAGAGAGAGAGAGAGAGGGAGACGAAGAGTGAAGAAGGAGATGTGAGAGAGGGAAATAAAAGGGGAAAAGCAACAATAATAATAACAATAATAATAAAGATAATGAATAATGAATATAATAAAAAACAATAAAGTACGAGGGAGTTTAATGAATAAAAAAATAAGTCAGTTTTTATTTATCTTAATTTAAATTGTGTTTAATTAAAATTTAAGGATAATTAGCTTTAGTGACTGAGTAGAGAAATAGCCACTCGAACTAGATATTGGGATGTAAACTTTGTAGATATTAAGTAAATGTTAATTAGAGTGTATTCATGTATCTGTTGAATTTTTTTGTAAATGTTATAATTATTGGATGTTACATGATTTCCATGATAAAGTCCTTGTCTATAAGTAATTAATGCATCATTTTAGTATATTATGTGCTTAATATGAATTTTATGTGAAATTCAAAAAAGTGAGATTTTAGAGATATGCGTAAATTTGTAATTATTGAATTTCATTATAACATGATGCGAATTGGAAAGTTTATATTCAAGCCCATGTGTTGTAATGGTAATGAATGCAATTGTATGTTTACATATTGTGTTTTGTCATTTTGTGTGAAAAAGAGTATGATGTTAATATAAAGTAAGAGTTATACATAATTACCAAATAGAGAAATGATGGTGACTTTATAAGTTATATGTAGAGTGAACTATGATTGATTAAGAAAATAAAATTAATATATTAGTTGCTTGCTTAAGATAAAGTATATTTAATAGTTATGGACATATTATATGAGGTTATGATTAATTGCTAGGCACCTGCCCTTGATATAAGTGTCAGGGTATTCCAGAAGAGGGCATACCTTGTGTAATATTTATTAGGCGCTTGCCTTTGGGACAAGTGCTAAAGTATTCCAGGAGTGGGGATACTATGTGACTTATTTGCTATGCCCTTGTCCTTGATACAAGTGTCGAAATATTTCTAAGATAGAAAATACCTTATACGATTCATTTTGATGAGGTACTTTCGATAATATTAGCTAGAAAACTGTTGAGTATAGTTTTATTACATAAGCATGACCCATAAACTAGAAAAATAAAATCAAACAGTAAACTATAATAGGAAATTTTCTATAATTGATTTGATGATTAATTGAGTAGCTTTGTGATCTTTGTGTATATTTTGAATCTTAAAAATTTGTGTATAATTCTACTTATATATTATATATGCTATATAATGAGTGCATTTCAAGTATCCTTATTAAGTTAGTAGCTCACTCTTTGTATTCAAAATTTTTCAATAAAAAGTATATAGCATCTGATTCTTCTCATCAGTCGATTTTTGCCTCATTAATCAAATTAAGTAAGTTAGTTAGTCATAGGATACTTCATAATTTATTTTTATTTAATTGAAGACAATATTTAGTTTTAAATTCTTTTATTATAATCTATAATTGAATTGAGCAATATTTATTGGGTGATATATTTAAATTTATTATTACTGGATTTATATAATGATTTAATATATGATCTTTGTTGTTAAATTCTTTGACTTTATCATTTGTCGAGTTACGGAAGTTTAAGAGAATGAATGGATATGATTGAATTTTGATTAATTGTGAGATAGGGTTTTACTTTAAGAACTGATATTGCTAAATTAGGGTTGATATAAATTAAGAATAAATGGGAATTTGAAATTGAGAAAGATGAAATGAAGGGTGTCACATTATTAATGGTATACTAAATTATATGCGGAGCAATAATTGTTATGTGCTTCTACTCCTATTTAATTTAAAAATTTGGCAATACATGTTATTTTTGGATTTGGTTATACGTTATCAGACATAAAGTATGGTATTTCAATACATGCTAATATTAATTCAACTTCTTAACATATTTTCTACATTTAATGTACTGCATTATAAGCTTATATTAATCTTATTTTTATGCATGATGCTATGTTTTTATAGAAGAACCATTATATATTATTGTGGTATCATTGAAGTAAGCGTTGGACTAGTAAGTCATTTTCATTCAAAACAATAGAGACTACTATATATTTTTATTGTATTAATGAAGTGAGCTTTGAAAGTAGTAGGTTAGTTTCATTCAAAACAACATGGACCATTGCAAATAAATGAGATAATTTGAGATTGTATGTCAAGTCAAGTATTGAGTGTGAATCAAAATGTTTTGTCCTCACTTGTTGAGTTACACTACTTGCCACCTTAAAGTAGTGGATTTTTAGTCAATTCTAATTACTAGTTAAGTAATGTTCATATAAACAAAAATAATGTCTATCAAAAGATAGGAGAATCACGACATAATATTGTAAGAGAAAACTTTGATTTCTTTGTTAGAAGAGTTGGTGTACCAACAAAAAGAAAAAAAAATACTAATATAATCTGCTAAGGTTTCCTTGTTTTATTAGTTGGTCCACTATTATGTAATATTCTAGACCATGTTGAAGGTTAATGACTTTGATTTTGTGTGAATGAGTTTGTTCTCTCTAGTGTTCGTGGATGCTTAGTCTTTTGGTGACTTGTTAACTTACTTACACTCTCTTAAACTTTCTTTTATGGCATTAGATCTTATATCACTAACTTGAACTTTTAGGGTTGTCATCGGCACTATTATATATTCATCATCAATGCCTACCTCACTGCCACCTAACTTGAGTATAGGTTTTCAACCACAGATAGATGGGTAGTTTAATCATACTATACAGACATCAGAGAACGTGATTAAGGAACGTTTTTTAAACTTTAAAGGAGATTGAGATTTGTATTTTCCTTTGATAGATTTTGTCTATAATAACATTTATCACTATAATATTAGGATGGAACCTTTTGAGGAATTGTATGGAAGACAATATAGAGATATAATATTTTAGGATATTGACAGTGTTAGGATATTAAAGGGACTAAAATTAATTCAGGAGATGGTAGAGAATATTGAGGTGGTGAAGAAGTGTCTGAAGGTAACTCATGATAGGCAGAAAAGTTATATAGATAAACATTAACATGAGATAGAGTATAAGGCTGGTGATAAGGTGTTTCTAAGAGTGTCATTATGGAGAGGTATTGTTTGATTTAAGAGGAAAACGAAATCAAGCTTGACATACACTAGATTGTATGCAATCATTCAATGTATGGAATCATTAGATTATTGGTTAGAATTACCTTCGAAGTTGTCTAAGATCCATGACGTTATCCATATATCAATGTTAAGAGGATATTGATATGACCTAAACTACGTTATACCTAAATCTAAAATCAAGGTGGCCATAGATATAAATTACAAGGAGGAGAAAGTAGATGTTCTAAGCAAGTAGATTAGGAAGTTAAGGAAACAGGAGATACTTATGGTATGAGTTCTATAGAAGAGAGAAGCCACTTGGGAGCTAAAGGATGATGTATAGTGACAACATCCATATTTATTTGAAACCTTAGTTATGTAATTAATTTTGAGGATGAAATTTTCATAAGGAGGAATAACTGTCACATCCAGTACATTTAATTTTAAATTAAGTCTATATAACCAGTATTTCCATTCAAGTCACTAAAATTCATGCCTCATTTCTAGACAATGGGAATAAGGTTATTTTCTCTTTTCCTACGGTTATCCTTTATTTAGTAACAAATTTTTAGAATATAGCATGGATTTTTCACCATGAAATTTGATTTTTTTCACCTCCTCTCATTTTATTTCTCTTGGTGCAAAGCTCTCTCTCCCTAACTCTCTCTCTAAAACATAACAATTCCCTCTGTTACTATTTCTCGTCTATTTTGGTTCTATTCTTTAGGTACTATCAGACCTAAGTTTAGATTTTTGCTACCTTTTAAACTTATTTAACTTCAATCGCTTGTTACTTCATTCATTTTATGGATAGATAATGGATTAAATATTTTAGGTCTTTACCCCTAGGATCCTAGTATTGTTGGTTTTGTAAAGTGAATGTTTATAGGAACTAATTTATATGATGATGATGATTTAATTTAGTTAGGGAATTTTGTTCATAGTTGTATGACTATTTTGAAGTGGTGTTATAAATGAATTGTCGGTGAACCACCAATGAAGATATATGTGTGTGTGTGTGAGAGAGAGAGAGAGAGCGAGAGAGAGAGAGAGAGAGAGAGAGAGAGAGATTCGAAAGAGAGATGAGAGAGAGAGCAAAGAAGGAGATGCAAAAGGGAAATAAAAGGGGAAAACAACATCAATAACAACAATAATATTAACAATAATAATAATAAATAATGAAAATAATAATAATAAAAAAATAAAGTGCGAGGGAGTTTAATGAATAAAATAAATAGGTTAATTTTTTGTGTTTGATTAAAATTTAGGAATAATTAGTTCCAGTGACAAAGTAGAGAAATAGCTACTCGAACTAGATATTAGGGCGTAAACTTTGTAGATATTAAGTAAATGTTAATTAGAGTGTATTCATATATATGTTAAATTTTTTGTAACTATTATAATTATTGGATGTTACATGATTTCCATGATGAAGTCCTTGCCTATAAGTGGTTAATTAGAATATACCCTTAATGTATCATTTTAGTGTATTATGTGTTTAATATGAATTTTAAGTGAAATTAAAAAAAAGTGATATTTAGAGATATGTGTAAAATTGTAATTATTGAATGTTATATAAAATTTCATTATAGCATGATGTGAAGTGGAAAGTTTATACTCAAGATCCTGTGTTGTAATTATAATGAATGCATTTGTATGTTTACATAATGTGTTGTCATTTTGTATGAAAAGAGTATGATGTTGATATAGAGTACGAGTAATACATAATGACCAAATGAAAATATGATGGTGACTTTATGAGTTGTATGTAGAGTGAACTATGATTCATTAAGAAAAGAAAATTAAAATATCAATTGGTTACCTGGGAAAAAGTATATTTAATAGGTATGGACATATTATATGAGGTTATGATTGATTGGTAGGAACGTGTCCTTATTATAAGTGTCGAGATATTCCAAAAGAGGGCATACGTTGTGTGATATTCATTAGGAACTTGCCTTTGGGACAATTGATAAAGTATTCTAGGAGTGGGAATATCCTGTGCGTTACTCGTTATGCTCTTGCCCTCGATACAAGTGTCAGAATATTTCTAAAATAGAAAATACCTTATACGATTCATTTTGATAAGGTACTTTCGATAAGATTGGCTAGCAAACTATTGAGTATAGTTGTACTATATAAGCATGGTCTATAAACTAAAGAATAGAATCAAACAATAAACTATAATAGGAAATTTTCTATAACTGAGGTGATGATTAATTGATTAGTTTCGTGATCATTGTGTATATTTTGAATCTTGAAAGTTTGTATATAATTCTATTTGTATATTATATGTGCTATGTAATGAGTACATTTCAATTATTCGTATTGAGTTAGTAAGTCACTCCTTGTCTTAAAAAAATTTCAGAAAAAAAGTATAAAGCATTTGATTCTTCCCAGCAGTCAAGTTTTGTCTCATTAATCAGATTAGGTAGGTTGGTTTATCGTAGGATACCTTAGAATTTATTTTTACTTCATTTGGTACAGTATTGAGTTTTAAATTCTTTTCTTAAAATATATAATTGAATTAAACAATATTTATTGGGTGATATATTTAAATTTATTATTATTGGATATGTGGAATGATTTAATATATGATCTTTGTTGTTGAATTCTTTGAAGTTAGCAATTGTAGATTTATGGAAGTTCAAGAGAATAAATGGATATGATTGTAATTTAATTAATTGTGAAATAGAGTTTTACTTTAATTTAAGAACTGATTTTGCTAAATTAGGGTTGATATGAATTAAGAATACATGGGAATTTGAAATTGAGAAAGATGGTATGAAGGGTGTTACATTATTAACGGTATACTGAATTATATTTGGAGCAACAATTGTTATGTGCTTATGCTCCTATTGAATTTAAACATTTAGCAACACATGTTATTTCTGGATTTGGTTATACGTTATCAGAAATGTACGATATTTCAATATATGCTAATACTAATTCAACTTCATAACATATTTTGTACATTTAATGGATTGTATCATATGTTTATATTGATCTTATTTTTATGCATGATGCTATGTTTTTATAGAACCACCATATATTATTGTGGTATCATTTAAGCAAGCGTTGTCAGTTTCATTCAAACCAATAGGGACTACTATATATTTTTATTGTACTGATGAAGTGAGCGTTGGAAGTAGTAGGTGTTTGGAAATCGAGAGGTGATCATAATCGCACAATGGAAGCAAAAACAACACAAAACAATTCTTATGTTCGTTCAATTTTTGTAAAGCCAATATCTTAATATTTTATAACAAGATTGAATAGCAAAAACAATAAAACATGAATCTAAATTCGTGCCTTATTTTGAAGCTTGATCAAAGTCTTCGTTTTCTCGTATCTATCCTTGAAAAACCACTTGAGCAGCACAAGCATCTGGCCTTTAACGGTGTCCACAGATCAACCTCAAAGAGACTCAACCATTGAGAGGAGAAAACAAGGAGTGCTATCCCCTCTTGTGTTTCTTCTTATTTATAGAAAAACTTAAGATGTTTTTAATATTAACATTAAATATAATTACAATTAAAGTCTCACTTTAATTATAATTATTATTTAATCTTAATAAAATCAAATATCATATATTTGATCCTGAAGTTTCTAAAACTTCACAATTAAATCAAATTTAATTAATTTTTGTTCTCCTCAGTTGATCTATACATTTGACCTATTAGATTCATAATATGTCGGTAATGATTTAAATTATAATTATAATTCATAATTAGAATTAAATAAATTAAAACTCTTTTAATTTATCTCTAATTCCCTAATTAAACCATTCAATTGGAAGTGGATCGAAAAGGGGCATTTGACAGTTCATTTAGCCATTTCTTTTCATTGTAACTCTATCGATGGCTTGCAATTTTATGTACTTGAATTTGGGATGTCATGAGTATTTGAGTTCTTATTTTGGGTGGTGCTAGCTTGTTTTTAGATTCCATTTGGAGAGATTGTTTGGTTCAGTTCTTGAGAAAATTTTTGATATATCTGATTTATTTTATGGATAACATGGTAAATTTTGACAATGGCATGTAAGTCATAGGAGTTCATTAACTTTTACTAAACTGGAAGGTGATTTAGACTCTTGTGCAAGTAACAGTGAAGTTCTGTATTCAGTCAGTTGTGTGAATTATAGACTCTACAAAAAATATCACTAAGAATAATCATATATTTCTCAAATATTGGTATCTTAACAACATTTCTTGCTGGGCCTATAGATCATTCTGCTCTGAAAGTAGAAAAAACATTTGAGCTACAAAATGATCTATTTGTTACTCGCATCAAACATTAGGACAGTTAGTCATGTGATGAAAGCTTTAGAGTATAATGCTGTTTCAGTTGTTTTTTTAATTTTTTTTTTTGCTGTTTCAGGTGTGAATCCTGGTAGAGGAGGATGTTTTAGACATCCCAATGAGCCAGAAGGCCATTGGTATTGCTGTTTTAGCTCTTGCTCTTACTTTGCATGCTTTATGTGGTTACTGAATTTGTGCTGTCCACAGACATGAGATGCCAACTGCAGATCATGTTCTCATACTAGATGGTTGTTTATGTTTTTATTAGAGCAACTAACTCAGTTTTAAGTTTTTTTATTGACAAACTAGGAAAATCTTCAATCTCGGTATCTACTTGCACCTGACCAGTCATTTCTCCTAAATATTTTTTAATTTATTTTTGTACAGGATCACAACAAAATTAAGATATTATCCAAAGAGTTATGTCCAAGAGATCATGGCAGCAGAAACATCATTCTTGCTAAGAAATGCTCCTAATGAGCAACTTAAGATAGGTATGGCCATTTTTTAGTCTATTGGAGTCACTATTTTTTTTTTTCTAGTCAAATTTCATTCATGGCAACTTATGAAACATACTTTGTTAATGCATAAAGCAGAAATTAATTTGGTTTTAAAATAGTGTTTGATGTTGGTTTTGATGTGTTCGATTCATGGGTTCTGTTGTATTATTTCAAAATGAAATTCAAGTTTCAGCTAAAGCTAACCATGGCAAAATTTTTTCTTTTCAGGTATCCGAAAGATTATCCTTGAAGTTGTCAAGAAACCAGTAGCTCAACGGAAGTCTGGAGTCAGTGCTTTACATTATCATGTTATGAGAGGAACATCATCAAGGTTTCATTCAAAGGCAGAAAGTATATTGTGGCTTTTGACTGACAACTCAACATTTTCCGTTGGTGATACACTTGAAGAAGG
This sequence comes from Pinacopodium congolense, assembly GCA_028565735.1. Classification (NCBI taxonomy): domain Eukaryota; kingdom Viridiplantae; phylum Streptophyta; class Magnoliopsida; order Malpighiales; family Erythroxylaceae; genus Pinacopodium; species Pinacopodium congolense. The sequence continues at coordinate 8,351 of JAOXYD010058834.1, forward strand.
CAAGCCATTCAGTACTAAAAATCGACGGGTCTAATTTCATTTTATAATTTACTCTTGGTTTGTTATTGTGCTACATAAGAAGTCATAAGAGGTCTACTCTTGGCCATATTGGCAAACTCTAAAGGTCTGCTAAAGCCAAAAATCACTAAATGATATCCCTAAACTAGCTTTGTTAAGAAAAAGATAGGATTTGGTACTGATCCAAAATAAGCTGCTCATGTATTCCTACGTCAGGGGTACTTTCTGTTTGCTGCTAAGAACTTGGTAAATATGAGAGAGCTTCAGGTAAGAGTGTGTGTATCATAATCAACTAACTTTGTGTGAATAACTTTACGAAGCAACAATGTAATTGTTTTCATGTGTGAATGGCTGATTGCCTACTAGGTCATGGTAGCTTCCTATTTTTATTTGTTTCTAATCCATCTTCGTTTGCAGGATCTGATACTGTTATTGAGGTTTTGAGCTCTACCTTACAGAGATTGTGTGAAGAGATAGAGCAGGAGGAGTTAGTTCTGATGTGGAACTGCCTCTATCAGATATAGTTGACTGTGTAACTAATGATTACTTACTGTACCTAAGCCAGCTCTTATCACTGTTTTTATCTGCTTTACAGAGTAATTATAGGCACACTATGGTTGGTGAGCACTGAAGTTCCCTTGAATTTTGATTTTTTTATTATTATCTTGAACTCTTAAAATCAGAATATATTTCTGGTTAGCTTGTGGATTTCCAATTTTAAGCTGTTTCTATCCTGTGCACATTATCAACCGATGCTTGATTGTGTGGGATCAATTGTCCAGAAGTTTATTACATCCACCAGCGTATCAGATGAAAAAGAGCATTTATCTGAAGTTATTGATAAGGTTCTAATGCTAATGTTACATGCTCTTGAAGGGCTTAACCGTATAGGGGATATGTCTGCTATCTCTCGTTGTTCAGATCAATGGGCTCCTGTATTTCATTTGCAGAACTCAAGGTAGTCCCTACTAATTTATGTGGCATCTTTCTTACTAATCCGCTATTATTTAACTGATAAAATGTTGCTTGTTTTCAGCTGTTTGACTTTTATCAGTGAATTGCTGAAGAAGGATGTGCAAGTGCTGTGTGCATTCAGACTCAATGTCCTATGGTAGCATAAACGTCCTTTCTTTTAGTTCAAATTAAAAAGATCTTATCAAGCTGAGATAGTTGACATTTTCATTGGATTCTAGGGGGTTGAATGACTTGATAGAAACTTCCCACGAAGATGTTGTGTTTCTGCTGTATCCTTATGTGAGATAGTACAAAAAGAAGCTCTAGGCGCTGGCTTCTTTGGTGGAATGTCTGATGCATTTCCAAATATTTGAAGTTTCCTGCAGCGGACCATCTGCTCCTGGATTGAAATTATCAACAATAGTGTTCAGGGTGACAAAATATCATGCCTAGTGGACGAGGCTAGGATGGCTCAGCTGTGGGCAGTTGTCTGCTGCTATCCTCATATGATGAATAAGCAAGAAAATTTATACCTTCTGAGAGACTTGATAGATGCAATAGATCGACTTCTGATTACTGATACCGAATCTGGTTTGCCTTTCAAACCTTATTACTTTGTTGTTATGCATATGCATTATGGCATTGATCAGTATGTAAGGATTGTTGTGTTGACGTTTGTTCCTTATAGTTATTGCTCGATGAACTTGAATATAAAAAACATTACAAACAAGGAATTGTCTTGAGATCTATTCTATATTTATGCCTACTTGTGGATCCGTTAAAGCAGATGAGGCTCTCTATTAAATTAGTAACAAATATACTATTTCAATTTTTTATTTTACTGTTGTTTTCATGCTTTATATAAGGAAAAGTAACTTGCATAGTATAGGAACTTTCAGTAAGTGATTGATTATACTTGAGTTAGAGATGAAAGATTCCTTGAGTTGTTTGATGTTTTGTTGCTTGTTTGTTTGCATCTTTTTTCACATGACATCACAAAAGGACGTCAAAAGGATTGATCTGAGAATTTGAGTATGTAATTTTTCATAAAATAGTGAAATTTCCAGCATTAACTCTTTGCCCTCTCTTTTTATGATATTTACTCATGAATTAACCTCATCTCAAGAATCTTATAAATGTGAGTCCTTTCAATTGTTACTATTACTTCTGATGAATACCAAATATTAAATTAGATCCTTTAAAATGTCAAATGATAAATGTAGTTATGCCAAAGACGTTACTAGTACATGTGAAAAGATTAAATGGTAAACTAACTATATTGTCATATGCAAAGTGCCAAAAACATATGTGCTTTTATTAGAATTTTTGCCTAACTGAGGGACTGTTGTGTTATTCTTTCAGAAAATATTGCAGGCATCTGGCAAATCCTACTAGATGTTGCTTTAAGTTCCTTTGATGGTGACGAGAAGTGCATCACTAAGTGAAGAAAAGTGTTTCACAAATTTGAAGATAAGAAGAGAAGTGTTCAAAAAATTTGATATATATATATATATATATATTTTACAATTTTGAATTATTCTAAATCTTTAGGTAGGTAGATAATCTCTAAATATTTTGTTTTTATTTGGATTGTTTAGTATCATATTTTTTTAAGTTAGTTTATTTAAATTTTGTTAGTGTTTTAAAGTCTATTTAAATACATGTTATTTTCACTTTATTAATAAAAAGTTTGCATTTAAAATTTTTTCCATAGCTTTTTTTTATTATCTTATTCATACGAGTTCAACACTACAAAAAATACTATAATTTTTAAACCACTCCAAATTTTCAACATGGTAGAATCTTGAGGGGTTTGTGAGTGATAGCAAACAACAAATATGGTAGAGATGATTGAAGAAGAGAATTGCTCCAATAATTGAATGTTGGTGAGAAGTGCATCAAGTATTAAATGTTTTTAAAAATAATTTTAAAAATCATGACATTTAAATATTAAATATTTTTTAGTATTTTATAAATATTAAGGTCTTTTTTAAATTTTTATATAAACGTTAAAGAATAACAGATATATTTAACTTGCATATTTTTAATAAATAAAAAATTAAATTTAAATTTAAATTAAATGAAAATTTTTATTTAGAATAATATTTATATATTTTTAATTTATATATTTGATCAATTATAATTTATCAAATTTTAAGTGGATTATATGTCTATTTATTTATGATTTAAATTAAAAAAATTACCACATCAATTAAATTATCTCTTAAAAACTAATTATAAATAATACTATTTTTTGAATACACATGGTAAAATTTGATACTTAAAATTAAATTATTTTAGTCATTTTAGCTCTCATTGTTATTCATTATCTATTTCAATGTTATTAGTTCAAAGAATGAACACTTTTTTAATATGAATCATTCATACATTATATAAGCTTTATGGCACTAAAGAAGAGGTGAATTGGATATTTAAAAATTTCTTACTAAATTAAACAAATTAAATCACTTAAACCAATTTTAACTATATGAATCACTAAACTAAAATTTAACTTATAATGATATGATATGATATACTTATGCTTATGCTAATCATAATCAAATTCAATTAAGAGTAAACAAGTACAATTAGACAAATATAAAGAGTGAAAGGAAGAAATGAATACTAAGATTTATAGAAGTTCACATATCCCAAAATTAGATTATGTCCTCTTTCTAATTATTTGTTTGAAATTTCATTGAAAACTAATTTTACTTTAAACGGGTGAAAAGTAATCTTTATTACCTTACTTTTTCTAAAGAGGGTGAAGAATAACCCTTACTTTTCTCAAAGAGGATGAAGAGCAACCCTTTAAAATCTTATTTACAAGGATCAACAGGTCAAGATGAGCCTATACAATCTTTTTTCTAAGGGTCAAGAGGAATCTAATACAACTTTATTTCTAAGGGTCAAGAGAAACATAACACAATCTAATGGTCAAGAGAAACATAACACAATCTTACTTAAATAGGTGAAGAGTAGTCCTTACAATCTTCCATTGAATGTGTGAAGATTAACCCTTTAAATCACAACCAAAATGAAAAAAAATTTAACTCAAAAAAATATACCCTAAATCAAGCTCTTCTAAATTATTTCAAATTTTTATTTAACAATTATTTTCATGGATAGCAAAATGAAAGAGAGGATAAAATTCCGCTCTCTAATACTTAGAAGTATCTTACAACTTATAAAAGAAAGTTTGAAAAAGTGTACCAACAAGTTACAAAAGTTATAAGCGAAAAAATTGTGAGTATCATTTTATCTCATAAATTTTTTTTGTATTGTTGCTACTTTTGTTAAGATAGGTAGATTTATTACTCATTGCATGTGTTTCTAATCTTTTTTAGTTCTTTTTATTTTTTCCTTTTTTAATTGATTTGATTCATTAAGGTCAATTTAGTAAAAGAACAAATTATTTTTCTATTGTAGGCTCACATTGAAGAAATGCAACAAGAAAATGATAATAAAAAACTTGATGAAGTTATCATTAATATGGGAATGATAAAGCTTGAACGTACTAAACTATTTGGAAGAGGTGCGAAATCATCTAGCATAAAGGAAAGTAATTTGGAGAGCGAGGAATTATACAAAGTTCTTAATGAGTACCTATAGTCTATCAAAGATGCATTGGAAGAAGAGATGAACCAAAAAGTAGAAGCTGAAAATGAGAAATTGATAAAGGAATCATAACAAGAAAATGATAATAAAAAACTTGATGAAGTTATCA
>JAOXYD010058844.1:0-13048 GCA_028565735.1 Pinacopodium congolense
AACATATTTTCAAAACTTTCAACATTAAATCATTTTCAAATCATTCATTCTTTAAGAATCTTACATCTCGTGATTCAAATTTAGTTACCCTTTCATTACCTTATTTACCAACGAACACATATCCTTTCGAGTATTCTGAGTATCTAATAAAGATACTCTCCCTCCCTCTTAGGCCTAACTTCTTATGTTTATAACAGAGATCATGAACATAGGTCGAATACCCCCAAGATTTGTAATTTGACATATTAGGTCTCCTATCAGTCCATAACTCATATGATGTACTTGTGACTAATTTTGTGGGCACACGATTAATTACATAACTAGTTGTTAGCAACGTATCACTCCAAAAGGTGATTGGTAAATTTGTTTGTGTCATCATAGACCTAATCATTTCTAATAGCTTCCCATTTTATCTTTCATTGCCTTTCTATTCCTTTTTCATTACATAAAGCCTTGAAATTATTAGTCAAGTATTCTTGTCCTTAATCCATTCGTAATGCTTTTATCTTTCTATCTAGTTGATTATCAACCAAGTTTATATGCTTTATGAAACATTATAATGCTTCTGATTTATGATAAATCAAGTAAACATAATCATACCGAGTATAGTCATCTATAAAAGTAATAAAATATACTACCCCATGTCTCGCCCTTACATTCATTGGATCACAGATGTTAAAATGGACTAATTATAATAGATATAAAGCTCGTGTTCCCTTTTCAAAAGGCTTTTGTACTATTTTACCAGATAGACAATATTCACATGTAGGTAGACTTACTTGATTTAGATTACTTAAAAGTCCTTCTTTAGTTAATCGACTTATTAGATATTGACTAATATACATAATCTAGCATGCCACAGAGTTGCATCAATGTTTAAATTACTAGATGTAAATAAGGAATAACTAATATTATTATTTTCATTCAAAATATCTAGTAATAAAACCATCACACATAAAACTATGGTCATAATAAATAGATCTAAGATATAAATTCATTCTATTGCTGTAGAAATTTTCATCAAAACTAAGTTTAACCAACATTAATATAGATAAAAGATTCCTACGAATATGTGAAGTAAATAACACTTCATGTAGGAATATGGGTCATACACTACGCATTTCTAATTTACATGTGTCAATTTCTTGTACAACATCTTTAGAATTGTCAAATATATAAAGCCATCAACTTTCATATGGGAGTTTTCGAAACTTAATTAAGGCATCGTGATCCTTCACTATATGGTTGGTTGCTCCTGAGTCTGCAATCTATAAAGGATATAATTCAGTTAGAAAACATAATAAAAAATATTCATTGAACAAATGTTTGTACTATAAAGTTGTACCTTATTCAGTTCGGTACAATCGTAAGTGAAATGGCTCTTATTACCACAATTATAGCACTTCACTCGCTTAATTTTCTTCTTCTTGAAAGGACTTTTTTTCCTTTCCTTATTGATTCCACTTGACTTTCTTAGAGTCCTGAGTAGAATGGTTGAATATCTTATTCTTTTTCCACTTATACCGATTATGATGCTTATGTTTCTTATTCATAGCTCCATGTGAGCTAGAAGCAACTGCATAAACTTCAGAGGGCATCTTGGAAGCCTCAAGACTCTCTTCCTCTAATATAAGATGTCTCGCAACAACTTCTATTATCTTGATCCTCCTATTATGAGTTAAGTGCATCTTCATATGCTTTCAACTCTAAGGTAGTGAACAAATCATCGCTTGCACTTGTTGCTCATCGGAAAGCTCATAATCAACATCTCGTATCTCACTTACTATGTTAGACAATTTTCTCATATGTTTTTGCATTATATGATCTAAGTGCTTCTTATAAGTATCAAATTTAATTTTAAGTGACCTCACTTTGGTCACTAAAGCAATTCCAAAATGTGTAGCCAATGTGAATCAGATGTCCTTTAAATTTTCTTATTTTTGGAACTCACACATAATATCATTATCCATGCTCAGCAACATATTGCGAACCAAAGAGTTCTAATTTTTCTACAACTCATAAGCATTACGGCCTCTCTTATGTTAGGTTGGAGTGCTCTCCTCAGGAATTTCTATGGTTATATTTAAAGATTTTAGAGCCTCTTACTCTTCCAGTACATATTGAGTTTTCATACTCTAGATTTTATAATTGTCACTGTTTAATTTCTCACTCCTATTGAGTTTAACAACAATGTTCTTTGAAGCAGTAGCCATTGTTGAAACACTAAGTTTCTACATTAAGAAAGAAATATATATGCACGTTAATGTTTGTTGAACCAAGGGTTGGTTCCACCTTTGTTTTGATGATGACAAAGTGTTTCTACTAATATTTTTGTAGAGTTTGGTGTGTTTTTTTATACATATATTGAAAAGTATCAAGAGTGTATGTGATGAATAAGTAATTAAGTTAACAATTCAGTGAAATTTGTATGACTTGTATAAGTCATGAACTAATGTTTTAGTTAAAGGTTGAATAAATGAATAAATTGGTATTATTAATGATTTTGTAAATAGAATGAATTAATTGTGTTAAGTTTGTATAATTGTGAAAAATATGTTAAGATTTGATTAGTATTATTTTTGTGTGTGTTAAATTTGGTGAATAACTGAATTAGATTAAGTTTGGATTGATTGGACTAAGATTGGGCCGAAGCTGTGTTGACCTAAGAGAGGTCGGTCGACCGAATGGATAGATCAGTCAACCGAATGAAGAAATTGAAGAGGTCGGTCGATTGAATGTATACCAGTCAATCGAATACACTTGATAAAGAGAACATTGGCTAACCAAAAGAAGATTGACCGATCGAATGAACAATTTTAGAATTGGTCAACCGAACATAAAGAATACGCCAACGGTAACTTTGTAACGGGCATATTTGTAACAGATATATTATTAAATGAGAAGAACATTGGAGCAATGACTATTTGGCTTTAGAAGAGTATAAATAGATGTGTTCTTGGGTGTATATGAGCTTTTGGTGTAGTTATAGTTGAGTATTTTGTAAGGGTTATTCTTAAGCCATAAAAAGATGAATGTTGTGGAGTCATTCTTGAGCCTTGGAAAAGAAGAGTAATAGGTTATTCCTTAGCCTTAAAAGGGAGTGTTGTGATATTATTCTTTAGCCTTAGAAAAGGGAGTGAAAGGTTATTCTTGAGCCTTGAAAAAAGATTGTATTGTGTACTATGTATTCTTATTGATTGCAATAAGAACAAAATCTCAACAGTGGTGTTGAGGACTATATGTAGGGCAAGTGGACTGCTTTGAACCAGAATAAATATGTTATGTCTCTTCTTCCCCTTTCTTTTTTATGTTTATGCATGTATATTATATTTTTTATTTACTATTTAATTTAATTAACTAAGAATTTTTTAGCTTCCATGTTTAATTAAATTTATGAAAGACCTAAATTTAATAATATAGAAGAAATTTTGATAACCTAATTCACCCCATTCTTATGTGATATATGAAGCAGTAGCCATTGTCGAAACACTAAGTTTCTACATTAAGAAAGAAATATATATACACATTAATGTTATACCAATCATTCATAGAGTAAATAATTAGATCACAATTGCTTATAAAATCGAAAGTCCACTAATTTGTTCAATCATCATTCATACAACAATCAAATCCTAATTACTATACTCTAGACGAATTCCTATGTAAAATACATGTAAACATATTATATAAATATCAAGTCTTAGTTCTTACAAAACAACATATTACCACAAGTTCTCTATAACCTACGAAATGCCTATAGGTAATGAACTCTATGTGGAAAAGAGTTAATAATTTCATGTGACAGAGTTCATGAAGCTTGACACACAAGAGCTCTTACTATTTCCATTGGAAGACCTATAGGATACAAATTCTTGATCAACTCCCTTCTACGAATCTCTTTAATAAATGACATCACTAATGTATTACAAGTCTTCTTACGAGGCATTTTCTTATTCCAAAGCATTCTTAACAATTCGCCTTGAGGTTGAGGTAATATTGCAAGTAAAGTCATGTACTTAACTTCAACTTCTGTAAAAGCTAGACAATCTCTAAAATATAACTCTTGCATCATAGTATTGATTGAAATAACATCATGTGTTATATCTTCTCTAGGAATTCAATGTATGTTGACAAATTGTCCATGCTACCAATACGCCTCTTCTGTGCCTCAAATCGAATAAGTTTAAGAGTCCTCTTTATAATAGGCGTCTTTCTAAAATGCAAATTTTCAGGAATAAAAAAGTATATACAAAAACTCAAAAATCACGAAATAAATAAATTATTTTATCTGACACATGGAGAACTTACGCTCATAGAATGAAATAAATTTGTTCATGTAATGATTTTATATTTGAACTCAATTTTTTTAAGAATTTTCAACTAATCTCTAATTTCAACTAAGCAAATTAGTGCAATTTTAATTAAAAAACTTATTTCAAATTTTAAGTAAAGTAAACTAATTAGTTTAATTCAATTAGAAAACTCATTTATAATTTTAATCTAATTAAAAAATTAATTTCTATCTATATTTTAATTTATAAACTTATTTTTAAATGTTATTTAATTAAACAAATTCGTTTAATTCAATTGGAAAACTAATTTCTAATTTTAATTTAATTAGAAAGCTAATTTTTAATTTTATTCTTATTAGCAGCTACTTTCTAATATTTAGTTAACTAAACTATGTAAATTAGAAAACTAATTTGTAATATAATCTTATTTAATATTAACATAAAACATTAAAAAAATTACTAAACCTTATGCCTTGTTTCTAGATCCAAACCTAAAGAAACTAATTAGTCAAGTCCAAAAATATACATCCCAAAAGCTTATTAATAATTGGATCATAAGCTTAAACTAAAAATAATATATGAGGCCCTTTCACCTAGATTCAAACTTAAGGAGTTGAGTCCAAAATACAGCCCAACCAAAAACTATAGATCAAAATAAGAAAAAACAGAAGATGACCGAGAGCCATTTCCTTATCTTTGTTATAATACTTGTTGTTAATTAATGAAGAAAAACCAACATGGAGGCTTTGGAGTCTAAACGCCTATGCTTATTTTCAAGCGTGTGTTTCATGTACATCATTGTTTTCACAACATTTTTTATGTATGTTCTTTTTCTTCCACTGTCAAGTGACTAAATCTTACACCGGCAGAGGTTGTTTTCTATTTTCTAATTTCTCAATTTTGTCTATTCTCTGTCTTCCCTAATTTCTATAGTGTTTGTTTTTCTTTTCTTTATTTGTTTTTGCTTGTTTCGTTTCATCTGCTATCCATCTGGAGCACTTCCTTTTATCTATTTTCTATCGTTTTTAGATTTGGTTATGAATTCTCAAGGAACAAAACTTCCAACGAATCATTCATTTACTGATATGGCACCAACATCAATGCAAATCATAAGACCAACAATAAAAAAAGAAAACATAACAATTAATATAAAAACACAACAACCACAACAAAAAATCACAACTCACAATCCAACTAAACATCTCTTAAAGTATTACTCAAACATTTGACTAGAACATTAATGGTTCTAAACAATGTCGAGTAATGGTTCTAAACAATGTCGAGAATCACTTAACCAAACACAACAAACATATATAGACAATGGTCAGACATGATTTTTTTATCAAGAATCCTTAAAACATACAAATAATTACCAAAATTAATAATAATCAAGATTATGATAAATTTAAAATGCATTTTAAAATAACAACCTGGCTTTGATACTAATGTTAGAATTTGGTTATCATAAAGATTATATGAAGATCACAAAATTATTTAATAGATATGCATAATCTTAAAGATAATCACTTATGGATCGTCTTCTTACTTTACAGGTTATGAGGATTCTTTGTGCAGATCAATTGATTTTCAAATCTGATAACTTTTCTTTCCACTGTTAACAAAAAAAAAATGGATATTGCAAAATACCCCTTATATTCAAATTATTAACTACCATTATGAAGTTAACCAAAATACATTTCTAACCCAATCATGGGTGGACATGTGTCCATTATTAAAAAAATATATGTTAAAAGTGTCTCATACTATCAAACTTAAAAACCTTTTAAAACTTAAACTATTATAAACATGGATAATGAGGTTAACTACTCCCCTTAAAAAGTAATAGCTATTTAATAGTCCAACATCGGTCTATCCATATTTTTCATATAAGATATAAATTATTAATTACATGAAAAATAAGTTTAACTATACACATTAGTAAGCAACCCATAAAAAATAATAGCTATTTTATTAATTTTCTATACTTGGTGTAGCTATATTTTCATGTACATAGTACATTATTATTTACATGGAAAATGAGACTAATTCCTCATTAGTAAGCACCTCCTAAAAAATAAGAGCTACTTAATAATATATAATATTTGTTTAATAATACATAATATTTGCTATAGAATATGAATGTGGTAAGTTAATAATTGTCGTAAATTCATAATTGGTTTAACTATGAACTTTGTTCTTAATTTAATAGTTGAGCTAAATATACTATATATTTAAAATAGAATAATTCCTGAAATAGGATATATTTTATAGTCAATTCCAATGTGTTGCATTTCATTTAAAATATATCATGAAATAAAATAAAGATAGTACAACACAAGGATATAGTTATATGATTAAAAAAGTCTTCTAATAGTTATTCTTAAGAAATATACACTACCAAAGATTTTATCATAATTCTCAATCACATGGGGGATTAAGAATAATTTATGAATTCTATAGTTTTATGAAAAGAAAAACCTCTTTTAAAAAGGGATTATAATGTCTATATCATGTGTTGTGTTAAGTAGTGAAGATGTTTAGTTAAGGAGTGAGAATAGAAATTTTTTTTTCAAAATCTTATTGTTAACTTCTTGATTGATATGCCATAAAATAAGACTAATAATATAAAGAATGATTTAGTAGTTGAATATTGCTAAATTAAGAGATGTTCTAATCTTAATTTTAATAATAACAAAGTATGCTTATTACTAATGATTTGTTTTATTATGAAAGGTTTGAAAGACAGGTTTCTTTGATTATGGTTTGAAGTAAAAAGTGTAGACTTGAAGATTAAAATTGAGTATAATGTAGGATCACGCATTTTGGAAACTTCAAGAACTCAATTTAGGTAATTTAATTTGGTTATAAGTTTTATTTGAAGGTTTAACAATGTTAGGGGATCAAAGTTAAGTTCATATTGCATAAGCTTTTTAAAAGTGCATGAATTTCAAGATGAATTTTGTTTTTGAGCTCAATTGAAATATTTTGGTATTAAAATTACCTTGATGATGATTTGAAACTTATATAGATTGATTGAAAAGTACAAGCAATGATTTTTTGAATGTTTTAGAATTGTTCCAAAGTGATTCTAACTTGAAAATTTTTAAAATGTGTTTAATATTGCACATATCAAAATAGTTTAAGTTTTTTATTTCAATTAAAAAGTCGTAATCACAAAAATTAATTTGGTGGATTTTAAAACTTGGTTAAATCAAATTTTTGAAGTGTTTCAATCAAATTTTGTAAAGTTTAATAAAGTAATAATGGCACCTTATAATGGGCGGGTTATGGATTCTTCTTCAGAACCCTTTCCCTTTCTACCATCTGCCTCTCCTTCACCAAATCAGAGGCTAGGGAATTCATTAACTGTGATACTCAAGTTACAAGAGCAGGTCTATCTCTCGGATGACCTGGAAAAAAGTCTTTGGAGAACCAACTGATTCTCAATTATAATACTGCCCTGCTCCGATCGTGGATAAGCGTCCACTAGTCTCTCCTCCGATTGAGGTACTAAAGGAAGGAGCCAAGATCTGGCAGCCATCTCTGGTTAGCTTCTACTTAGGCAAAAGAATTCCATTTCATGCATTAAATTTTTTAGCCACAAAATATTGGAAAAGTAAGGAACTGCTAGAAACATTACTCACTGAAGACAATCTTATTTTGTTCAAGTTCAGTTCAGAAGCTGGTGCTAAAGAGATCCTAGTGGTTGGACCATGGCACATAGGTAGCATTCTTATATTCTTGCAGTTTTAGAAACTGAGCATATCTTTTGAAAACATCGAACATAATCAGGTACTTATTTGGGTTAATATGCATAATATCACACTTGAATATTATTAATCTACTAAGGGCCTTAGTTTAATTGCAAGTTATATAGGTAAGCCTCTTTGTATGAATGAGCATATAAATGCCAAGAAAAAAGTTGGCTATGGAAGGATGTGTGTGAGTGTGGAAATAGAAAAGGAGCTAACGGACACCATTTCACTTTTAAGGATGGGGGAAGCTAATTCATTATTTAAAGAATCTATCAGGGTTTCTTATCAATGGAAACCTACACTTAAGCAATAGGGTAAGTAGTGGAGACACATTGGAGAGAAGTTTCAAAGGGGAGACTATGTAAAACTGATTGGGCAATCAGAAAGTCAATTAAACAATGGGAGATAAGCCAATGAGAATGACAAGATGAATGGGAGGGCTACATTACACTCTAAACAGACTGTATATCCAAATGTTACAGTAGCTGATGAGGGGAGTAAGAAGTAAACATAAATAATAAAAAATAATAATAAAGGTACTGGAGGTCAAGCTGTGGTTGCCACTCAAATTATAGAAAGCTCTGATGGTGGGGAAAGTAATAGGGGTATCCCTATTATGGTTAACCCTGTTGGTTTTAATGGGAGGAGAGGGACAAGTCTTAAGCCTAACTCTCCTATTCTTATACCATCCTCAAATATAAACTTAAGGTTTGGTTCTGATTCTAGGCCTAACAATGGCACTGTGGAGTCATTTATATCAAAGTTAATGGAGGAGATGGTGAGGAGGACGTTCCCCAATAAAAGGAGGTTCATTCTAATAGCTTAGGACAGGCAGTTAATAAGGAAGATGAGGATGTTAAGACAACTAGAAGGAGACGATTGACTAGGAGGAATAAGGTTAAATCCTCAATTCCAAAATCTACATCTTTATGTCAATAATAGTTTGGAATGTTAAGAGTGCTAATTACCCTAAAAACAACTAGGTATTAAGGAGTTTATTAGACATAATAAACTTACTTTGATAGGAATGTTTGAAACTAAGCTCTATAAAGACATATGTGAAAAATTTACAGGAAATATCTTGATTTAAATCGTCGTCTTTTCTTTAAATCTTGCTCTTTTTATTTTAAATTTTCATTTTTTATGGGGAGCAATCCCCTCTTCTGGTTTGAAAACCCTCTTGTAACTATTTTTTTTAACTCTAAATGTACTCAAGAATTTAAGATTTCATTTTCATTTAGGGCGTAATTGTGAGAATTGAATAAAATAAAGAATTCATAAATTCTAAAAAAAAAAGAATGACTCAATGGCGTTAATTTATTGACTAAAATATCACCCATCTCCACCCATGGCTTTCCCTATGTATACATTATTTTACTCAACCCCTTATACATAAAATCTCTAAGAAAGTTGAATAATCAGTTGCTTAATCCTTATTCGTATACTACATTAATCAGATTGAAGTTATAGCGTCATCATTTGTTGGGTTGGTTGATATGGGTATAGAAGTCATGTTAAGTTTTTGTTAATCCTACTTGGAGTATCATCTTAAACCATCACCACCATCATTATGGTAGGATAATAGTTGCTTTTAATAAAAGGAAAGTAGAGGCAGTGGTTCTTAAAGACATTGATCAATGGATTCACCTTAAAGTTAGGTTGCTTATTACAAACATTAACATGGAAGTTTTAATAATCTATGCTTCCTGCTTGGGTTTTCAACGAAGGGACTTATGAAAGGATTTTTAGGCTATTAATAACTTAATGCAGTAATTACCTTGGCTTATTCTAGGGGATTTTAATAGCACTCTTCTGCCATATGAGGTAGATGGTTATCATGCGGATGCTAGATCTGACTATAAGCTAATGATATCACCTAATTATACATGTTTTAGGCATGTATTTATGACCATTAATTTAGTTTTGAGAGGAAACTTCACATGATTTTACGTGCATATTAGATTAATTCTTGAATAAGATGCTTTTTATGATGCTTTTGATGATTATTGAAGTTTTACAGAACTTTTGTGAACATTCTAAGGCACTTTTGGACATAGAAGAGGCGTGAGATTAATTTGAAAACTTAGAGAATCAAGTTAGGAGGCTCCACACCAAATTTCAAAGCTATATGATGAATTATGAAGAGTGTACTAATGAAAGTTCATAATAAGCTAAGCTGGAAAACAGATTTCATATAGCTGATTTTAGGAAAGTATTAGGTGTACTTATAGAGCTCAAAATAGTAAAAATTTACATGGAGCTAGAACAACATTTAAGGAGCCTACATATCAAGTTTATGACAATTTGAGGTTTGTAAATGAAAATATAGTAAAAAGACCGAGCAGTACTAAAAGTTAGAAATGCTGACATGGAAAATTACTGAGGATGATGTGTTTATTTTCATTTTATGCTATTTTGGACAATAAAAGATGTGAAGAAACCCTACCAGCCACCATTTTAACCCTAAGACAAAAATATAGGGTTTTGGGGAAAGAAAAACGTTAAGAGACTCAAGAACAAGGCAGATAATCAAGATTCAACAAGTGATATTCAGATTTTTCCATCAAATGGGGATTCTTCATCTTCATTAGTTCAATTTTCTTTTACTTCCCTTTTGATGTTTTATCTTAACACTATTTGTTTGAACATGATTATGGATTTCTAAATCTATTTTAGGGATTTTTCTTGAATTGTTTATCTAATTTTATTCTTATTGATTTAATGTATAGTTGTTTGTTTTAATTATTAAGCTTATAATCACTCCAAATCGAGAGATTGTTTTGATTTATTTGAGTTAGGGTGCGCAGCGAGAGTTGGTAACTTAACAGACCTAAAATTAACTGATTAATAGGTGATTGAATAAAGTTCTTAATTACTTATTAATTGTCCTTAGGATTGCTTCAAATCTAATTGTATATTTAGGAGTAGTATTGTAAACCGAGAGGTTATAATTCAACTCTAAGTATTTCAATTGGGATTAATTGATTAGATCTTGAGAGAGGGTAAAAGACAGATAAGTAAGGATAGAACAACCCCTAAGTCTCCATTATTGATTATTTACTTTATTTTGCGTTCTTCTCCGATTAGATTCATTTAAGTTTCGTTAGTTTAGTTTAATTTTCAGTTTATATATTTTTAGTTTACCTTAAACAAAGTGAAATTCAGATTTTTAAGCAATTAGAATCAATCCTCATGGGATCGATATCAGTTATACTATAAATTACAACTTGTATACTTGCAGTGTAACTAAAACTAGCAAATAAGTTCTTGGCGTCATTGCCGGAGATTGCAATTTTAACATCTTATTTAATTTAGATTCTTTAATTTAAGGATTTTTTTTATACTCTTCTTGTGTGATTGTAGGTGCATGAACACAAGAGTGATGAGAAGCTTGAGTGAGATAGAGGGCGTTGAAATTTCAGACATCACCACATACGAAAGAGAACTTCAAAGAGTAAAGTGTCAAGAAGCTATCGACGGAACAATGGCAGAAGATAGGAATCAAGGTGAGTATTAGAGAACTCTTGTGGACTTTATGCGTGTGATATCTCACCTCGACATATCTCGCCTGGACCTAATAACCCTTACGGTCTGTCCTGTACAGCGGCCCCGCGAGTGAGAGCACTAAGATATCCAGGTCGGGTATACATGTTTCTTACGAATTCCCCACCGCTCAAACCCAAGACCAAGCCCTTCATAAGTGTCTTGGAAGCACAGTGAGTACCATTAAGCTAACTTAGCTTTCAGAGAGATTGCCCACAGATGAATACCAAGGAGAGATCAGTGGTAGCATCTTCAGGACCTCTGCAAGTTAGAGGGGGTTTCAGACAGGGAGGTTGAGGTTCCCAAGGTAGAGGGTCAGGTTTTCCTACATCTGGTAGAGGTTCCGGAGAGAGAGTAATAGTTCAGGCAGGACAGGTAGGTAGGCCCCGCACTCAAGCTCGAGCGTTTGCAGTAACCCAAAAAGAGATTGATGCCACACCTGAGGTGGTAATTGGTATGATATCTGTTTTCGGGAAGGATGCCTATACTTTGACAGATCCTGGTGCTACTCATTCTTTTATGTCTTTATGTCTTTCTGCATACTTGAATGTTCAACCTTAGTTACTTAATACTGGGATGATGGTTTCCATTCTAGCTGGAAACATACTTTTAGCCGAGAGAGTATTCAGTGGCAGTAAGCTGCTGATAGACAGTCAGGAGATTCTAGCAGACCTGATCGTTTTAGACATATGAGATTTTGATGTCATTCTCGGGATGGATTGGTTATTTACGCACCATGCAGTGGTAGATTGTCTAACTAAGGAGGTTAAGTTAAGTCGGTTAGGGTATCCAGAAGTGGTATTTCATGGGATACGAAAAATTTTACCCATGAGTGTAGTTACTGCTATGCAAGCTCAGAAAATGCTCTCAATAAGGGATGTCAGGGTTATCTGGCCTACATAGTTGAGCAAGGCGGTAAAATGACTCCAATAGAACATATTCCAATGGTAGGATAGTTTTCTGATGTATTTCCAGAGGACCTCCCCTTACTACCTCCAAAAAAGGAGGTAGAGTTTAAAATCGAGTTGATTCCAGGAACTCAACCGATTTCAATAAGTCCTTACAAAATGGCCCTAGCATAATTAAAGGAGTTAAAGGTACAAATGGAGGAGTTGTTAGAGAAGGGTTTTGTAAGACACCGTAGCTCCCCATGGGTAGCTCCAGCCCTCTTTGTTAAAAAGAAGGATGGAAGCTTACGGTTGTTCATCGATTATAGACAACTGAATAGGGTGACTGTACGCAATCAGTATCCACTCCCAAGGATAGATGACCTATTTAATCAGTTACAAGGCTCAAGAGTGTATTCGAAGATTGACTTGAGATCAGGTTATCACCAGTTGAGAGTCCGCAGTGAGGTTGTTCAAAAAACTACTTTTCAGATTAGGTATGGGCACTATGAATTTCTAGTTATGCCTTTCGGCTTAACCAATGCCCCAGCTGCTTTTATGGACTTGATGA
>JAOXYD010058855.1:0-13048 GCA_028565735.1 Pinacopodium congolense
TGTTCTTCAAATTGACCATTATACCTTCCTTTACCCTTTATATGACATCATAAAATATCCCATTGTTGGTTTTTCATCACTATCTGCTAAATGAAAGACTCTAATCAAAGGCTTATAGGTTCTAACCACAAATTGATAATTAGACCAAAACTCTATGTCCTCAATAATAATGGTAGTAGCCTCCAATCTAGCATTGGACTTGTCATGTTGAGAACCTACCCACCTATCACTAGTAAATATCTGTTGTAACTCCTTTTTCATTACCACAAAACTCTATAGTGTTAGAAAGTTGGTGGCAAATCTGGTAACTGCAAGATAATATAAATTTTCCCAACCGTGAACTCCCTCCTCATTAAGTTCAACACCTATGTATGATTATAAATAAATTTTATTATCTTTTTAGCCTTAGTATAATCTCCGCTATCATATGAAAATATCTACTATCTCCAAAATCTTTCAACATCAAATCAATACAGTAAGCAACACGTGGAGTCCAATAGAAAAAGTTATACGCACTCTGTAATCTCTTACCATCTGATTTATAAGTTGCATCATTGTCAGTGATAAAATAAACAATGTTCTCAGGCCCAACTTCATTAACAACTTCCTCAAAAAGATGAAACATATAATCAGGATTCCTAATCAAACCAAATGCATCAACTGACTTAAAAAACATGATCCCTATGGTAGAATAAACTAAGAAATCAATGTAAGACTTTTAATTCTGGCTAGTCCAACCATCACACATAACATAACACCCATAATGAGCCCAAGTAATTACCTAACTTAGGTCATTATGAGTTAACTACCTTTCTATCCCTCTAATATGTTAATGTAACATTCTTATTACTTAGCCTATCATAACAAAACATTGTTGTATGTCCATAATATCTGCAATAGTTTCAAAATAATTGTGCATAAGTCCTATATGTATGTTTATATGTATACTTAAGCCTTCACTCATCATAGGTCCAAGTGTAGTGGTTTAGCCTAGGTAGATAATAATGTGTCCTAACATTATATCTACATTGTGGAGATCTTTTAGGTCTTGTGTTAGGGTTATACATGTATGCATAAAGTCTCTTCCTAGGTTATACCCTAGTTATGGTTGCCTTTTGTTCATGCGACCTTGGTAAAGGTTCACTTTCTAAGTTTTCTCCTTGTCTTACTAATGGATGGTACATTCTCACTAATGTATCCTAGTCTATATCTATTATTTACAACATTTTGCACTCCTAACATTGATTATAATTTTTATTCCCTTTAAAAAATTTAAACAATGACTATTTAAGTGATTTAACTTCTCTTTTTGATGAAGCATTTTCATTTAACAATTTTTGCATATTATCAATTTGTGTATTCTTTGAATCTAATTCATCTATAAATTACCCATATTCTAAATTGCTTTCATTTAATAATTTCAAAATTTCTCTATATTTTATAGACACTTAGATTTTTTTTAGCCAAAACTTACAAGTTTTTTACCAACTCGTGATATATAAAACCTACATTATATTCATCATCACTATGAAAGGTAGAGTAAAGTAAGATGATACCTCATCATGTATATATGTGCCATTTCATTGTCTCTTTTATAATCACTTAAAGCATCCTATGTTTAGCTTTTAATGCTTTTTTCTTCTTTCCTACCTGCTTCTCCTTTTTTTCATTTTCTTTAAGGGGCATGCATTATGAACCTATATGACTTGTTTCATTAAATTTAAAACATGTAACATTAGTTATTTATTTATGGAATTGAGCTTACCTTCTCTTTAACAGCTTTTTTGTGTAGATATCTTCGTTTAGAAAACTTCTTAAAACTCATAATGGGTAAGACTATGTCCTCATAATTACTTCTACTTATAGAGGCATAATAATCACTATACACCTCCCTTAATGCCTTATGATGTGTTTAATCAGTTTGATATGTATATATATATATATCAAACGAAACAATAATAAGAAAAATAAGGAAAGTGAACCTATCGTTATTATAGTATAGGTTAGGTTGAATCTTGTCCCATTTGGCACCTAAGAGGAAGAGGGACGAGTGAATTAGCATCTTTAAGAATTTTTCTAACTTAATGATACTAAATTCAGAAAGTCCTTTAAAGTAACGTAGAAGCTCCCTAATAAATTTAGTGAGTAGTATGAATAATGTAATGAAAAATATAAGTAACTTGTAATAATAAAAAAAATTCAAAGTAAAAGAGTAAGGGAGAGAATGCATAAATCAATTTTTATCATGGTGTGGTGACAACCTCAACGTACACTCTCTAGTTCCTTGTTAGGTATTTCAATATCTCAATTGATCAAAGGTATAACTTAGTTCCCTTTTCCAAAGCTGTAATGCAACCTTTCATGATTGACAACTTTAAAATCTTACAACCACTTAAAAATAAACTTGAAGATATATCTTTTAGTGCACAAGGTGTTTGATTAAGGGCTTATAAGAACTCTTGAAAGATGTATGCACACTTAATCTCACAATCTTTATAAAAACAAACACAAAACTCAACCAAAACACAAAATAAAATACAAAATAAAATACACATTATGCTTTAATTCACTTGTAGGATTGTTTCTCAACATTTGTATGTATAAAACCATTTGCAAGACACTTATTTATAATTGGTTTTTAGCCTACAAGTCATTTGTTATTGTTGTCCAACATTATAATGTAATAAGTTCAATTTTCCCATTGGATTTTTTACTATTGATAAATGATTTACACATAATTTGTTCAATTGATTTATGCATATTAGTCAATCAAATACTCAAACAATCACACACACTAATTGATCATATGAAACATAATAGTCCACTAGTGGTTATTCAATCACCATTAGTTGACCAGTCCCTATTGAAATTACTTTTTCACGATTTAAATACAATTAAACAATTTAAAACCGATCTAAAACACTTTTTAACACTTCATAAACATTAAATAACTCATATACATATTAATTTTTTTTAAAAAAATTAAACTCATTAAGAGGATTATTTTAAAACATTTCTTATAAATTATGAAACCTACATGCATAACTTAAACACGAATGCAATTATGCATGAATGAGTCCTTCAAACACCAAATTGAAACAAAGAAAAACTTCCATAAAAAATTACAAAGTTCAATTTATACAAAACCTATCTTGGTCTTCTAACTTGATTCTGCTTCATTTTATCATCAGAAGCTCCTTTTTGGCTCCAAGATGTTAAACCCATTTCTTTAATATTTAACAATATACTTACCTTTCAAAATGTTACACACACAGTAAAAAATGTGGAACCTCTCTTGATTTAACAATAATCCTCTTTTTGATGATGACAAAGGATGTGATATTATAGACCATAAAACTACATGTAACCATAAAACATTTAAATTCACATAAGTTTAATATATATCACTTAAAAATTATTCAAGAATTTTAGCCATTTACTTAATACCAAAGGCAATAGGACTAACATATTTCAAATACAACATCACAATTATTAGTCCAAAGTTATTTCGAGAACTCGCCATTTATAAAAAAACAAAATAAGCAACAAATTTTCAAATTTCACTAACACCCATTGTCATTTTTTTCACTATAAAATTAGTTCAAATTAATCTTTGTTTGACATACAAAATTACTATTAATGTAAGACCAATGTTTTGACAAGTGCACCTAACTCAACACGTACTATAGTAGAGTATCTTTAAGAATCTAAATATTGATCCCACAAGGAAGTGTGTATGTAAGTACTAGGTTAATTGGATTACAATTATTTAGAAAACATTGAATTGTAATTTAATTAATTAAAACCTAGAAAACTTCCAATCAATTTTAAAAGAGTTCATGATTGCATTTCTTAATTTATTCAATTCAGGTTCAAGTGGTTGATGATTTAATTGAAGGATTTATGATGCCTAATCTAAGCATCTTCAATAAATCAAAACAATACTATGGTTAAGACATTGCCTTATCTCTATTGATTATATCCTGAAGTTTAGTTAGTAGTCAAACTTAGGTAATAGGCCTAAAGATCAAGAGTCCAATCCTAAAACTCCTTGTTTCAAGACTAGTACCCTCATTATTAATCAGAGTTTGGTCATGCACTACTTTAAACCACATTGTTTAATGATTTATCCAACAAATTAGGTATATTTCTCAAATCCCAGATTATCTAATGGCTTTATTTTAATTGATCAAGTTAAAACAAGAAATAAGAATTTAGTAAAAAAATATTAGCTCACTAATCATTCATTAAGGAATTAATTAACATTAAGCATATAAATTAATAAAAGAAAATTAAATAATTAAAGTAAGCAACATAACCTTGATTAATTGATAAGTGTGTTTTTAGACTATGTTTCTAGGTGTTTTAAGGCTTATTTGTGTGTTTTTAGCTTAGTTAGTATAATATTTTATAATATTTTCATCATCTTTTATGTGTTGGTTATTTCTTAATGTGGTTTAGTGTTTGAGGGCAATATTTGAACTTATTTGTGGAATAGGTTGATGCACTTTGATGTTTGGATGAACAAGTAACAAATGAAATTCAATTTAGCAACAGATTTGGTTCAAGAAATTTAGATGATGCATTAGATGGAATTGTATGCTCAAATGGCTATGAAATTTTATAGGGTGTGAGGAGTTTGCATATCAAATTTCACAACAATCGGAGCTAAGTAGAATAAGTTATAGCCCAAAGATCGAAAAGGCTTGAAAGTTGGAAAATTACTGTACATGATCATGCAGCTGGCATGATCTTGTCACTACTTTTTTGTATGGAAAACATGTTATTTAATGGATTTATTATTGTCATGAGTGGCTAAACTCTTTATAAGAATCATTCTTGAACTATTTTGTGAAACTCTTGCTTATTGATTCAATAAATGAATGTTTGTGATGTTTATTATGCATACACCTTGTAATAGAAGAGAGATTGAGCTAAGGAATTTGTGTTGGGCTGTACAACAAGAGTTGGCACCTAATAGCCCTATAAACATTAGGTTTTCAAGTGGTTGAAGAGAGATCTTAGCTATTTGATTATTACATATAGGATTGCTTCACACCTAGTCGAATACATAGGAAAGGTGTTGTAGATTAGGACTGATTCTATATTGTTTCAATTAAAGACAACTAGTTATACCTTGAGAGAGGGTGACTAAACTTTAGGAAATCTTAGGTAAAAAATAATTGAATTAATAATCTAAGAGGGAAACAAAGTAGGAATAAAAGTAATTCCTAGTCTTAAACCTCGAAGTTCCAAATTCCTGCACTTTATTCCTTTAATTGTTCATCACTAGTTTGTTTACCTTTAATTTATTTTTTAGTTATTGTTATTTGAATTTGTGTATTAAAAAAAGTTTAACCTGAATTGAGTTGTGACTAAACCTAATCCTTGTGGGACAATATTCGCTTATACTACAAGTTATGATCCGTGCACTTGTAGTATTAGCATAAAACAAGTTAGTAGTTAAAGTGACTTAACATTGATTTAACACAATAACATCATAAAACAAAATTAAAAGTTAAAAGACACCAAATCATATCCCCAAATTATGATCTTACTCTAAGTCACGTTATGTAGCTTCTAGAAACATGAAAACAACCTACAAACTAAAAAAAAAAAAAACTAACACCTAACTAAAAATAACATTGATTTAAAAAAATACAAGAAAGAAAAGAGTTTATAGCCTAAAACTACTCTCTTCCACCTCTAGAGATGCCCCAGCACTTACAGGGAGAAGCTGGAGCAAAATGGAGAAGATAGGCAACCACAAAAATTAAAGAATAAGTTGAAAAATGAGTCTGCTGACGTTATATGGTGGGTGGACTCAAAGCTATACGTTGTCATAGAGGTTCTATTGAACCATCGTATAGGTCCTTTTCCTTCTTCCTTTTATTGTGCATGAAGGATAATTTTACGAGAATTGGCCAAACCATCGTAAAACTTATAAACGTGGATCGTTTTTCTCCCTTTTGTATATTTCTTCATTTATTCACATTAATCTATAAATTAAACATTTCTAAAGATCAATTAAACATATGAACACTAAAATAGAGACAAATATACATTAAATAACATTAAAAAAATACTATGACTTTCACCCCTAACATCCTCCTAAATTTGTCAACATTTTCCAATGATTTTCATAAGTTCAAATTTAACTAACATTTTACAAGATTAAAGATTACCAATTCCCCCTAACTTGGTTAAAAATTATTACTCGCCCTAACTTCATGCATTATGATCAAAAAATTCTTGCTCTCCCTAAATAAAACATAATACCACATCTTACTCTCCCCATTTTTAAAGTCATCAAGAATATTTAAAAAATATAGAAATAATAGAGAAATTAAAAAATATCATAAATCAAACACACAAAAATCATAAAGAACTTTCATATATCATGCCCAACTCTCTTTTAATCATGCAAGACATATCCTTACACATGGGTTTAGTACATATATCATCTATTTGTTGCATTGCATCTTTAAATTCTAATTCAATATTCCCATTTTGAACATGATCTATAATGAAATGATATTAATTTTCTATATGTTTATTCCTATAAAGTTAGATAAGATTTTTAGTGAGACAAATTGCACTTATATTATCGTTCCTAATAGGAATTTTATTAAACTTAATCTTATAATCCCTGAGTTATTGTCTAAGCCATATAATTTGAGTGTAACAACTACTGATGGCTACACACTCGACTTTCGCTGTGGATCATGCTATTAATTTTTTTCTACTAAACCAACACATTAATGCATTGCCTAAATATATTAAATAAAATGAATGTACTCTTCATATCTTGTAAACTACCCATGATATATATATCCAAATACCCAACTAAAACCAAAAATGTATTCTAGATACCAAAATCATAAGTTCAGTGCTCTATATAAGTACCTAAAGATACTTTTTACGGCTAGTAAATATGGTTCTCTAGGCCATGCTTGAAACATATCACATAAGCTAACACTAAACATTATATCATATCTACATATATTTAAATATAACAAACTACTAGGTATACCTTAATATTAATTAGCATCTTTAAACTTACCATCCCCATCATTTTATCATTATAAACATGCTCATGGTATGCCTATAATTTTGGCTTGATCCATCCCAAAACATTTAAGTAGTTCATTTGTATAATTGGCTTAGTTGATAAATATGCCTTCCTTCGTTTGTTTCATTTGAAGCCTAAGGAAGAAGTTTCATTTACCTATCCAACTGATTTTGGATTTCCTACTCAAACACTTTCAAAATTCTTGACACAAAAACTCATTAATGGTATTAAATATATAATTTCATCCACATTTATTTGAACAATTAAAATGCCATTTTTATCTTTCTTATTGAACAAAGTAATATCTACCTTTCTTTTAAAAATTCATTTTTTAATATAAAGGCACCTAACTTATCATATCATATTGTAAATGCATGTTTTAAACCATATGATGCCTTATTAAGATTAAAAACATGCTCAAATTCATCATGTCTTTCAAAATTAGGGGATTGCTCTACATATACTTCTTTGATAAAAACCATTCAACATTGCACTTTTCATATCCATTTGAAAAATATTATAACCTATGTATAATATAAATGCAAGTAAAAGCTAATTGATTCTAACTTAACTATACCAACAAAGATCTAATCATAACCCATGCAATCTTTTTTATTATAACCTTTTGCTGATAACCTAGTCTTATTCCTCACTATATTTCCTTGTTCATATATTTTTTTCTTTAAAACCCATTTTTTTCCTCTAATAGGGTGATATTTTGGCATAAGTACTAAAGTCTACACTTTATTCCTTTGAAATTTATTTAAATCTTCATTCATGACAAAAATCCATTGTTCATCACCTATGGCTTCTTTTATATTCCTAGGTTTGACTTAAGATGTAAAAGCAATATGAGAAAAGTTCTTAAAATGAGATTGAGTGGTTATCCCTTATTGAACATCACTTAATATTTAGTTCAGTGGATGATCCTTCTTGTATTTCTAGTATTTATGTCATCATCCTTACTTTTCTTACTTGGTTTAATAATGGTGTCTTATAGGGTGGTTTGTCCGTCATCTTTTTCCACTTTAAGGGATAGCTTTCCTAATTATTTGGATAATCCTGCATCATCATCTTTAAGATCTCTCTTATTTTTAAAAGGGTTAGTCTCATCAAATAAAACATGTGCAGATTCTTCAATAACAAGAGTGCTTTTTTTAAACATACGTATGCTCTATGACTTAATGAAGCCTATAAAAGTTCCTTTAACATTTTTAGAATCAAATTTGCCTAATCTATTCTTAGTGTTTAAAATGTAGAATTCGCAACTAAAACCCTTGAGTAGTCAATTTTAGGTTTCTTATTTGTTTAAAGTTTATATAGGGATTTGCCCATTTAGGCTTAATGTATATACTATTTACTATATGACATGTATATGTAATGGCTTCATTTCAAAAATAATTTATTAATTCGTATTTGTTAATCATGGTCTTTTTCATTTATGTAAAGATCTATTCATTCTTTCAACTACACCTTTTTTTAGTCCTAAGTTCTAAAAAATCATGAGATATATTATAATCATCACAAAAGTCTTCAATCATGTCATTTTCAAATTCCCCCACGGTTACTTTTATTAGATATACTAGATATAACTTTTTATTGTTGTATTTTCTTAGAAAATTTTATAAAAGACTTAAAACATTCATCTTTCCCACTAAAAAAATAATACCCATGTAAATATACTAAAATCATTAACTATTACAAATGCGTATGATTTACCACTTAAGATAGTAATTGTATTATGTCCAAACAATTTCATATAAAGAAGTTTAGGAAGTCTAGAAGCTGTTAAAGATTGTTTTCTTTTAAAATAAATTCTTACTTGTTTTCCCAATTTACATGCTCTGCAAATCTTATCCTTCTCAAACCTCTTACTTTGGAGCCCATTAAAGAGTTGCTTAGAGTTTAGATTTGTCAAAATTTCCATGCTCTCATGTCCAATCTTCTATGGCAAATCTACGCACATTCACTCATGGAAACTAAACACTTCATATTAACTAGATTTACCAGTAAGGTTATTCCATACAAATGGTGAATAAATAAGGAGATAAAGGATCACCTTTCTTCAAACCAGAACAACCTTTAAAGAATTTAAAAGGAGTTCCATTAATAAGAATATAATATGAAGGAGAGGTCACATGTAGTTAATGTAAGGACAGGGAAACCTTAATAGCTTTAACATTTTAAAAACAAAATCCCATTGGATAGAATTATAAGCCTTACACAAGTCAATTTTAAAAGTACAACGATTTTAGCCATCAATAAGTAGATAAATTTTTAAAATTTCTTAAGTTAGAAGAATATTATCACCAATACATTTACCTTTGACAAAAGTAGAATGGTTATTTCTAATAATATAGGGGAGAATAGGTCGCACTTTATTAGCTAAAATGTTTTAGATAGCCTTGTAAATCATGTTATAGCAAGAGATTGGCCTAAAATCAATTACAACAGAGGGATTAGAGCATTTTGGAGTCAAGGAAATAAAAGCTAAATTATTTTCCTTCGGCAGTTTACCTTGAACAAAGAGATTTTGAATAGCTTTGTAATATCAGTCCCAATAATATTGTAAGTCTGCTTGAAAAAATAAACATTAAAACAACTAGGCCAACAACCTTATTAGGGTTGAAAGAATTTAAGACTTCTTTAAACTTTTGGTCGTTCATAGGAGCCATTAGAGCATTAATCAGATCATCAAGAATTTTGGAGGTGATAAAAGGATGTAAGGCTAAAAGCATGTCAGAATGCATTGTATTCTTATTCAAAGTGTTTTGAAAAAAATTTAAGGAATTCAGCTTCAATATCATCAAAGGAGATGAATCTATAACCATCCTCAGCAACAATAGAATGAATTTCACTCATATTCGTATTAGTTATGAAAAAATTGTGGAAGAGTTTAATGTTTCTATCACCCTCTTTCAACCATTTAATTCCAAAGAATATTTAAAAAAACTTTCCTAATCTTTAAGAGCTTTATGTAAGGCCCAGATAACATCATGTTCCTACTCTACAAGAGAATGATCATTGAAATTTAAGGTTCTAAATATTGGAGAGTTTGGACTGGAGAGTTTCCACGCTATCATTAATATTACCTATATCCTTTTTATTAAAAATTTCGAGAGCATTTTTAATGGCCTTAAGAATAGTAACAACACCATACATAGGGGCATCTTGAATAGGAGTATACCAAGCTTGCTTTACTACTTGAAGAAAATTAGGTTATGAGGTTAAGAGGTTTGAAAATCTAAATGGGGAGGGTTTGTTCACCCTAGGTTGCATAAAACTAACATGAATAGGCAAATGATAAGAGATGTAAGGATTTTCAACTAGAGAAAAAGACCCTGGGAAAGAACAAATATAGTGGGAGTTAAATAAAGATCTATGAAGTTTCTTAGCAACAAAGAGGTTTCCCTCCTGCTTTTTAGACCACATAAAGTAGGACCACTGACATTTAAATCAAAAATTGCCCAATCTCTAATACAATCCTAGAAGTCCCTCATGATAATAATGGAATTACCACTAGTTAAACACACCTCATAAGAGAAAAGAATATAATTAAAACCTTTACCACCAATTCAAGAATGGATACTTCTCAAGGAATCACAAAGCTGATCCCTATAATTATGGTGGTAAAAAACATAAATATAGGTGATAAAGATGGAAGACTTATGATTCAGAGGGGTAACCTCTCGGAGAATAAGTTTATAACTGACTAAAAAAGAGAATTGTAAAGAGCGTTAAGATTTTAAGCAACTAAGAGATGAGCATTGTTAATAAAGGATAAATTACTAGTAAAATTCCATCTCTTAAAGATAAAATCACTAGTTTTATTAAAAAAAGGGGATTTAATATAAGTCTCAATTAGAAAACAAAAATAACATTAATAGACTTAAGAAAATTCTTAAGACCTAGTTGTTTTCTATCATTATTGAAACCTCTAGTATTCCAAAAAAATTAAAGACATAAGAGCTAAAAAAAGTAACAAAAAAAACTCAGAACTATGATTTACATCTTGATTTCCTATTTCATTTTATGGAAAACCATAAATCTGCCTAATCTCCTATATGTTCAAGTGAAAGACTAACATCTCTAGTAATCTCATCCAATTCAGAATTATAGGGATTTAAGGTATTACCAGCATCCTTCGAGGTAGGGTCTTTGGCAAGAAGTTGGCATGCTTCATGGATCTCTGGAGTAGCCTGATCAATCTAAGCAATAGTAGGAAAAACATTGATGTTATTCAGTTGTTTTAGTTTTCCCTATTGTTTTTCCTTCTATTATTCCTACTTGATTCACTTGAAACACCTCTAAAACACCTATTTAAAGTTGAGTTTGTTCTTTCAGAGCATTAACCTCTAAGGTTATACCTGTCAATTTCCTTTCCTACCTTTGCTCCCATTATTCTGGTTTCCATTCATAATCAATTTGAATGTCTTTGAATATTATCTCCCCTTCATCACCACAAGTTGTAACCTTACAACCTCATTCTTGTTGTTGATTCTTAACATCTTAGTAGTAGAGAGACCATTATCAGTGGTTTACCTTTTGCATTAGCTATTCTTATTAAACCTTTTGTAGTGAAATACTCCAAAGGGATATTGTAAAATTTTGACCATACCTGTGACTTTCGATAATCCATTGTTATCACCTCATTGTCATATAAATTTATACTCCATTTCTTCAAGAATAAAGGTCGACTTGTGATGTGCTAAGGCTCCTTTTGTAAGACAGATTACATGAACTCCTCAGAGTTAAACTTAAATAGAAGCTAGTTTGAGTTTTCTATTAAGACTTTCAATAATCCATAGTTTATCTAGGAATTAGATATGATAAAGTAAACAACGAGGTAAGCAAGTCTCTTATAAAAAAAATCTCACATGCATTTTATTAAGTTTTGTTACACCTCTATGAGCAAGATCTTCAGATAAGACAATATAGATCTCATCCTCTTTGAATTCAAGAGGGTAAAAAAAAAAAAGGTTTTCTTTATAGACGTGCCATCCTAAACCTTAGCAATTACAAATTTCCAAGTTCACGGGGAGATAGATCCACGTGAGACAGATTAGTCTTTTTAGGGAGTTCCAAGGGAAAGCTAGATGAAGGGTTTAAGGAGGGAAGGGAGGCTAGTGGGGGTTAGGGTTTATATTTGTCGCTAGCCAAGATTGAACGATTTGATGGATTTGGTAAAAAATAAGAGAATGGAGAATCTTAGGAGAAATGATTTGTTGGTAAAGGGTTTGGTTGTCCGTCAAATGAGGTAAAGAAGAAGGTGAAGCAAATATTGGAGAAGGATTAGGGTTAGCCAAAACAAGAAGTGGGAGCATCGAAAGGCTAGGGTTAACCGAAGCAGAAGGCATCAGAGGGTGATAAGGTAAGTGAGCTTTATGGTTAAGGCTAGGGTTAGCCAAGGCAAGAGACGTTACCATCAAGGAAAGAAGGGAAAAGAAGGCTATAAGAGTCACAAAAAAGTAGGAAGACCGAGGATAGGAACATGAATCTATCATCAATGGAGCTTATGTCTCACTAACATATGATTTCCCGATAACACTCGCTCTCATCGCTCATCCCTCATCCCTCATCCCTCATCACTTAAGCTTTTGACATGAAGGTGCATGTTTTGTGAGACATACCACTGATTACTTAACTAAATTCAAAATTTTCTTCTTACTTATTTTAATAAAAAATTTTCATTTTAAAAAATTAAATAAGTAAGATGTTCTTAACTAATTGGAAATACCATCTTTTTAATCTAATCAGAATAACCTTTCCTCAATTAAAAAACTATTTTTTAATAAAGAAGATAAGTGCATTCAAAATTAAATAAAAATTTCAAATTTAATTAAGAAAAACCATTATATAATTTGTTATGTGATTAATTTATTTATTAATTAGATAATTAATCCTTAATAAATTAGAAAACTCTTTTCTAATGTTTTAGAAAACATAATTTTATTAATTAAAAAATGAATATATTTT
>JAOXYD010058896.1:0-13045 GCA_028565735.1 Pinacopodium congolense
GAAACACAACTAACAGCAAAGCATTAAATTTAAAGAAACACAACTAAAATAATTAAAAAAAAAGAAAACACAAAGAACTACTATCCTACTGATAAGAACAACACTGTGATAAAAAAGGAGAATATGGTGAATCATGGAGGGTAAAGTGCTCCTCTGATTCATCCACAAACCTGAGTAATTAAAGCTTAGCTCGTTGTCCATTTACCTTAAAGCACTTCTTATTTGCTCTTTTCAACCAAGAACTCCAAAAGAATAAACTTGTAGCACCTCAAACAAACCATACCACCTCGACTAAAGCTTTCTTGGAAAAAGGCAAATACGTGAGTTATAAAGTAACACCTGGTCGCCTATCTGAAAGTCTTGATGGAGGAGCTTCTTATCATGTCACTTCTTCACACACTCCTTATATAGATTCGAATTATTATATGCATCTAACCAGAACTCCTCAAGCTCATGAAGCTGCATAAGTCTCTTAACACCTGCAAAAGACATATCAAAGTTTAGAAATTTAGTCGTCCAATATGCACGATGCTCCAACTCTACTAGGAGATGACATGACTTCTCATACACTATCTTAAATGGTCACATGCCTATAGGTGTATTAAAGAAGGTCCCCAAAGTGCATCATCTATCTTTAAAGACCAATCCTGCCTAGAAGCATTGACAGTTTCTTTAGAATTTTCTAACGCTCCCTATTCAAAACCTTAACCTGCCCACTAGTTTGGAAGTGATATGGTGTAGCAACTTTGTGGGTCACCCCATGCTTAACCAAAAGAGAATAAAAAAGTTTATTACAAAAATGAGATCCGCTATCACTAATGAAAGGCATGGGTGTGCCAAAACGTGTAAAAATGTTCTTCTTTAAAAACCTGACTACAACCCTGGCTTCATTTGTGGGCAATACGACTGCTTCTATTCATTTGCTAATATAATCTACTGCAACAAAAATATATTAATTATAGTAAGACTTAGGGAATAGTCCCATGAAGTCTATGCCCAAACATCAAAAACCTCACAAACTAGTATGTTAGTCAATGACATGTCATGTCTCCTACCTATATTCTTGACCTTTTGGCACCTATCACAAGATTTTACAAATGCATATGCATCCCTAAATAATGTAGGCCAATAAAAATCACACTCTAGAACTTTATGAGCTATCCTAGATGCACCATAATGTCCCTCGGCCTCTCTAATATGATAATGATGTAATACAGAGGACATTTCCTCTTTAGGAATGCAACGCCTAACAATTCCATCCACACAAATCTTGAATAACAAAGGATCATCCCAAAGATATTGCCTTACTTCACTCAATAATTTCTTCTTTTGAGAATAAGAAAAATCAGGGGATACATATTATCAATAAGGTAGTTCACAAAATCTGCAAACTAAAGAGTGGTTGTCACAACCAGCAGATGCTCATTAGGAAAGGTCTCCTGGATGTCCTTCTTTAATGCACTCTCTATGGAGGCTTCATCTAACCTTGACAGGTGATCAGCTACAAAGTTCTTAGCTCGCTTCTTATCCCTCAATTCGATGTCAAACTCCTACAAAAACAACACACAATGAATCAGTCTAGGTTTGGCATTGAGCTTTGTCATCAAGCACTTTAATGCTACATGGTCAGTGTAAATAAAAACTTTAGACAAAACCAAATATAATCGAAATTTGTCAAAAACAAACACAATTGTCAAAATCTCTTTCTCCGTAGTGGTGTAATGGTATTGTGCGATGTTCAAGGTCCTACTCGCATAATAAATAGGGTGAAAAGTCTTACCGTATCGTTGGCCTAACACAATCCGTACTACAAATTCACTTGCATCACACATCAGTTCAAATGGAAGAGACCAATCAGGAGATACAAGAATATGAATAGTCACAAGCATATCCTTTAACAATTGAAAAGATGTCATACATTTATCATAAAAAATAAACACAACATCTTTTTCAAGTAAATTAAAAGTCTAGCAATAAGAGAAAAATCCTAAATGAAATGACGATAGAAACCAGCATGGCCTAAGAAACTCTTAATGGATTTGAAATTGTTAGGCGGAGGAAGTTTCTTAATGACATCAACCTTTGCTGGATCCACCTCTAGACCTTTACTAAAAATCTTATGACCTAAAACAATACAATCCTGAAACATGAAATGACATTTTTCCTAATTAAGCACCAAATGAGTCTCCTCATATCTGATCAAGACTTTTTCTAAGTTATCTAATCATGCATCAATTGAAGCACCAAACATAGAGAAGTTATCCATAAATATCTCAATGCAAAAATCAAGCATGTCTAAAAAGATAGCCACCATGCATCTCTGAAGTGTATCTGTAGCATTACATAAACCAAATGGCACGCGTCTATATGCAAATGTACCATAAGGACATGTAAAAGTAGTTTTCTCCTGATCTTTTCGAGATATAGGAATCTGAAAATATCCACTATATCCATTTAAGGTGCAGTAAAAATCATGTCTAGCTAATTTCTTAATCATTTGATCAATGAAAGGCAAAGGAAAGTGATCTTTCTTAGTGGCATCATTCAACTTCCTATAATCAATACACATTCTCCAACCAGTTACTTTCCTAGTGGCTATTAACTCATGCTTATCATTTTCAACAACGGTGGTGCCTCCTTTCTTAGGCACCACCTGCATAAGGCTCACCCAACTAGAATAAGAGATATGATAGATAATACCTACATCTAGAAGCTTTATTACCTCATCCTTGACAATGTCCTTCATGTGTGGGTTGAGTCTCCTCAGGGGCTGTACCAATGTCGTATTTTCATTCTCCGTAAAAATTCGGTGTATGTAAAAAGAGGGGCTTATACCTTTTATGTCTGTAATGGACCACCCAATGGCTTTCTTATGGTCCCTCAACACTCTTAACAACTGCTCTTCCCTAGCACCTGATAAAAAAGAAAAAATGATAACATGTAAGTGATCAGGTGGATGTAAAAATACATATTTCAAATGATCAGGTAAAGGTTTAAGATCAAAGGAGGGAGACTCTTAAATCGAAGGCCTGGGTGATGGCTTGGCAGGTCGTTGGAAAGGTTCATATGCTTTGTACTATGTGTAAAACGCCTGCTCCAATTCAGCTATAATATCCTCCAACTCTTCTAGCAGCTCCTTATCTAACTCTTCAAACACAGCTTCCACTTCCCCTTCAAACAAATCTGTACAAACAAAAGAAGAGCAATCAGAATCAAGGGAACAAATATCAATAAAATTACAAGAGTTAAAAGAAGAAGAAGGATGCGTCATCGCATCGAACACATCAAGCACAATCTCTTTGTCTTGAAATCTCAAGATAAGCTTTCCTCTCTACACGTCAATGATGGTCCGTGCAGTGACCATGAAAGGTCTTCCAAGGATAATGGGGATATCTCTGTCTTCCTCCATGTCAAGGACCAAGAAGTCTACAGGGAAGATGAACTTCTCAACCTTTACCAAAACATCTTCAATGATTCCCCTCGGGTATGTTATCGATCTATCTTCCAACTGGAGTGAAACCATGATAGGCTTGGGCTCCGCCAATCCTAACTTCCTAAAAACAGAAAGAAGTATTAAATTGATACTCGCACCCAAATCCATCAAAGGTCTATCAATATGTAAATCATCAATAGCACAAAGGATAGTGAAACTCCCTGGATTCTTGAGCTTCGATGGCAACTTCTTTAGTAAAATGGCTAAACACTCCTCATTCAACTTCACAGTTGCATATTATTTAAGCCTCCTCTTATTGCATAAATTTCTTTTAAAAATTTAGTGTATGAAGGCATTTGTGAAATAGCATCCATAAAAGGAATGTTGATATATAATTTCTTAAAAGTGTCAAGAAAATGACCAAATTGCTTATCTAAGTGTGTATCTTTTAACCTCTGAGGATATGATATCCTTGGTCATACCAGATGTGCAATGGGATCTGAAAATAACCTGGGACACTCCTCTTTAGTAGTTGGTTCTTCCTTTTCCTCCTTACTCGCTTCTCGACTCTCTTCTTCATCATTCTTCTCCAATGCTTCATTCTTTTTCTTCTCCTTTGCTTCCTCGAGATGTTTGTCACTTCTCAATGTAATTTACCTTTGCATGTTCCTGCGATTAGCTTCTATAGTATTAGGCAAAGACCCAGGAGGTCTTTCTTTCATCAAATTGGCAATTTGACTCATTTGATTTTTCAAGTTCTTGATGGATGACTCTTGATTTTGCATCCTAACCTCGGTGTTAGGTATGTACTTTGAAAGTAACTCTTCAAGATTGGATTTTTCTGTTGGCATAGAATTGTTGGCCTTAAAACCAGGAGGTGGTTGCTTCTGAATGTTAAAAGGCTTTGCTGCTTGGTCATTCCTCTAGGAGAAGTTGGGATGATTCCTCCACCCTGGTTTGTAGGTGTTGGAATATGGATCCCATCTCTGTTTGTTGAAATTGCCCACATAATGAGCCTCTTCTTACTCTTAAGTAAAGGGATTCCTAACCTGAAATTCTGAAGATTGACGTGAATCTCTGCCACAATGCTCACACATAGCACAACTCTTCATCGATAAACTAGCTCCACCATTCACACTATACATCAAAGTATCCAGCTTTCTTGTTAACACATCCATCTGAACTGATAAGGCTACTGTATTATCCACAACATGAGCACCAGCAGGTTTTTTAGGATGTTTCTCTGTATGATACTGAAAACTGCTAGTGGTCATCTCATCTATCAGTCTATAAGCCTGATATGGGGTTTTTCTCATTATAATCCCTCCAGCTGCTGCATTAATAATACTCCTGGTTAAAGGAGTCACTCTAGTATAAAATGTGTTAACCTGCTGTCAAACAGTGAACCCAACTAGGGCACTGTGTCAACATGTCTTTGAATCTCTCCCATGCCTCATATAGGCTTTCATTCTTAAAATGTGTGAATGAAGTGATCACGTTCTTCATTTTAGCAACCTTAGCAATTAGGAAGAATTTAGCCAAGAACAGTCTCATCAACTCATCCCAAGTGGTAATGGGCCCTAACTACAATGAAGCCAACCAAGCTCTAGCCTTATCTCCGATTGAAAATGGGAAAAGTCGCAATCTTACCACATCATCCGACACACCATCCTTCTTAAACAATTCACAAATATCCAAAAATATCTCCAAATGGGTGCTGGGATCCTCTAAAGGCAATCCACCAAACTAAGATGCTCTGACCATAGAAGTGATACTATAGGGAATTTTAAAATTAGTTGATGTAATCATCAGCCTTACAATAAGATGTAAAGGCATATTGTTGTGCCCCATAGTCAGATCTATCATAGTCAATTCTCTTCCTCCATCAGGATGTTGCATGATCTCTTCTTCTCTACATGCCATCTCTTCAAATTACTCTTTAATTTTCTCTTCTCCTGCTATCTCTTCTTCTGCCTTACTACTCTAAGCTGACTTTACTTCCTTTTTCAACTTGCGAACAATTTTTTTCAATTTTAGTATTAAGTGGCAAATTTTCGGGTTTGTGACCATGAATGTGTATAAACTAAAGAAAACAAATCAAAAGAATGTAACAAAGGCACTAAAAACTAGAAACAAACCTGCTAAATCAAAATAAACAAAACCAAGAAATCAATTTTAAAAAACCTAAGGCCATGTTTATTTCAGCTTTTATTTTTGGTTTTTGTTTTTTGATTTTCTAAACACAAAAATCGATAAAGAAAACACACTAATACAGTACAGAAATTGAGAAAAAAAACACAATAACCAATACAAAAATACAACAACCACAACAAAAAACCACAACTCACAACTAAGCAAATAAATGACTAATCAAGAAATAAACCTGAGAAAACAAACACTGTCTATCCTAATCACTCATAATTAGGAGTTTTCCTGGCAACGACATCAAAAATTTGTTGTTAGTCTGGTTAAAACAAGGTATATATGAAAATCTAATCCTATACCAAACAATTGAGGCAAGCGAACCTCGCCAATAAGTAATATAACATGGAGTAAAACTAAGTATCGACCCCTATGGAAAGTCAAATATGCAAACAATTGAACATGACAATGCACAATTAACTCAGAAAACCAGAATTTGATTAATTTGAATATTAAGCAAAATAAGCAAGATAAGGTAATATGCAAGATGCAAGATGAACTAAATGCAATAACACTTGACTCAAGAGAGTAAGAATGGCTAAGGCTTCTAGCTTAATTTGGGTTAGGTTTCCTAAATTTAACAATGGTGGATTGATTTAGGACTTACCTAACTAAAATAAGTTATACCTAATGGTCATAGGCATCTCTCTTCTCTTATACTCTCAATTAACCTACTTGATCCATAGATTACTTGAAATACAAGGCATTAAACACTGGAGGCCTAAGATTAAGGTCTAAAATCCTAGGTGTCCTCACACAAGATCCTAAGGTTTGGTCCACTCTTAGATTTAAGTATGTAATAAGCTACAGTGGTCATGAACTCATTCTACTAAGGCCATAATCTAAGTGATCAAGCTAAACTATGGCTCAATAAGCATTCAATTCAACAAAAACACATCCACATAACCTATTTCTAACCCAAATCAATCCATAACCTTAACCAAAAACAAAGTACTCACTCATATTAATCAAAGGAACATAATAGATGGTCAAAATATCCATATCCATTGATTAATCAACAAAAATTGAATCTTTACAAGCTATGAAACGAAAATACAAAAGATAAACAGATAGCTAGTCTCTCCTTGATGTTCTCTGCAAAGTCTCGACACTTAAAAGCCCTAAAATCACAAAATTGAGAATGAAAAATGACCTAGACTCTAAAACAAGACAAAAATCTACATAAAGAAGATGAATGGTGACGGAGATGATGATTTTGGTGGCTTCCCCCTTTATTTTATAACGTAAATTTGCTATGTATAGTCGCCCTTATGTGTCCTTAGCGTTTAGGAGTTGATGCTACATCGTTTCGTCATGATTTGGCACTGAATTTAATGAAATGTTGTGTACTATGCCTTCAACGGTGTCCTATCTGCTAATTAATGGTAGGCTGGAGGGTGTCGTTGATGGTGCTGGAATCGATCATCAACGGCGGGGTGTTCATTATTCAATGACACCCTAGGTGTCGTTAATGCTCAATCCAGCTGTCCTTTTACTCCAAAATCATTCTAAACTCTTCCAATTTGCTCCAAACACCAAATGTTCCTGAAATCAACAATAATAACTCACAAATGGTGCTTTTCATATATCAAATAGGCAAAAACAAAGTAACTTATATATTCAAAATCACTGAAAAATGCCCATCAACATCTTACAGTACATTTTTATTCGAACAATACAAAGAACTATAACTAGTTCATTAAAGAAGTTTATGATACAACAATCATTTCTACTAAATGAAAAATGTATTAGAGCATGATTAGCAACCATTACTACTTAGGAACATTTCCAATTTAACTTATATTGTTATAAGTAACTACACCTTAATTAGGACTTACTTTTGTTCTTGTCAAACTAAAACTTAAGTGTTATAACTTGGAACTTAGATATCAACTCATACACAAAATAATGGACATCATTTATACTTCACATGTATTAGACATCTCAAATACTAAACGCCTTTGACGTATTATCTATGTACTTGGATTAGAATAGGTAAATAACTCTCACATTTATCTTTATAGATCTTAATTATTAGAATTTTAAGTTGTTACCTTTTCATATCCAACGTGAGTTGTTCTTGGACTAGCATACATTCAACAATTGAAAATATGAATTACTGTGTGTAATGAATCGTATGTCATTACATACTCCTACAAAATCTCACAACCATACTCCCACTAACTTTCATATAGACATGATAAATTCACAATCATCTTTAAAACAAACTTTTTGAATTCTTCATGAAAGTAAATATATTCAACATATATCAACCTTTCAAGTATACATTACGTGTATCAAACAAAGGTACTAATTCCATTTGGATGCTTTATTATGAGATTTGAACTATTTCTAACTTCATCTTACTCCCTCTACTTATTTTGAGAACTGTTCACCTTGTAAGCACTTGCTGAATCAAATATTTTTCTTTAATGGCTTTGTAAGATTATATCCAACTTTTGGATATTTCATAATTTCCTATTATCTAATTTATTTCTAAACTTATCAGATAATATATGTTTGAACTAAGCATTACATTCCAAATTATTCTCATTGGCTCCTTTTAAAGTCATACCATTCTGCATCTCAAATGGAATTATGTTAATTAATTTGAATTGAACTATAAAAGATAAGTCGTATCAAGACATAATTATGATGAAATAAACATTGCATGATAGAATATCATATATTGTAAAACTTCTTCTATATAAATCCATATTACTATGAAATTTAACCATGGAGTCTATTACTAGAGAATCCCATTCCCTATATAACCAAGAAAATCTAAGTTTACTTCATTACATCGATCTTATCGTAGTGATTCAGCATTCTTAATGCCTAACTTTTACTTAGATTGGGCTACTTTGAAATTTTTCAAAATTCAACTTAATATTTCATTGAATATATATGACTATATCGCATAAATTCATCAGAACATTTAATAAAATACAAGTACTCATCCTTTTATGAATTGTTATCTCATCTCATACATCATATGTATCATCTATAACAATTCAATCCTATAATCGCCTTTCCATTAAAGGTTGATTTAATCATTTATAAATCTAACGAGTTTCACAAGTTTCATACGATTCATAATAAAAAAGATACATATAACCTTGTATGTAACTTTATGATTCTCATCACATTGATTTAACCAACATGGCATTAAAGGATATTCTTAGTTATCTAAATGTGTATTCTTGCCACTTTATATTAAGTATAAACAACTCTTAATCTAATACATACAAGCTATTTCTAAATCATGGATTAACTACTTTTGCTCAATAATATATTTTTTATCATAATTTGAACATTCTACTAATGTTGAATCTAAATTTAGTATCATATACTCAAAATATAAATTAAAAATATACATATGATCTTCTCATATCAGTTATTGGAAAGAAAAGTCATACAATCATTTTCTTCTAATGATAACTATTATCATATCATATAAAATGCCTTTAATTATAGTTTTTATTTATGCTTTTTAATTGGCTAGACTAAATGGAACAATTTCTTTCAAGGTACCATACCTTTTAGCTGTACTTTATGCAACTATTTGCATTATGCTATTAATGTGCTGGCGTCCATCTTACATGCTGCTTTGAAATTTTATGAGAAATTTGTCAATCCAAATGTCACTACATTCTTGTCATCTATATAACATTGACATATCTCTCAAACTTTATCACTAAAATCCTTAATAAGAATTATAGCATCATAGATCTACAATTCTTCTTTCTTTAAGAATATTTCTCAAATTAGCTTTATGTCCAAAAAATTCAGTTCATTACCTAGTATCAACTATACTAATAAAGATATTCTAGTACTCAGAACAATATTAGTGTAAGGTAAGCAAGTAATTGATTAAATGTCATGACAACCAAATAAGATTAGGACTTTAATCATATATTTGGTTGCTCCCACTATTTTTGCACAAACTAATGGTCTTTACTATTAATTCGAGAAATTATCACATAATTTCTTAGTGAGTTATGATCTCATTCTAACTTAATTAATCTTGAGTGTAAATCAAGTAGATAACATTTATCAATCATATTTCATATGACTCATAGATCCGTTAGGTGACAACTCTTTGTCAAAATATACTTTATATGTTATTCCTAACCCTGATCCTAAATTCATAAGATTATGAGTATGCTTATTCAGATCATACAAATTCAGTTAAGTATGACCCATCATTATAAGATTAAATATATTCGGGTTAAAGTGGCCTTGAGTGTACTCAGCAAATCTAATAATAAACTGAACCTTAGTTTATTTCTATAACAATGGAAGGTAACAAAGCATGTTATCAAATATGTACTTAATATTTTAACGAGGAATTTTCCTTTTAATGGTCTCATCATGTACTAATTACATGCAAAATATCACATATAAACATATAATTCAAAATGCATATATATACTAAACATATATATTTAACACTCACTTTATGTATACATAATCAAATTATATGTACAAAAACATCAAGCTTCGTTTGATTTTAGTTATTGATCTATTCATAATTTAAAATAATATTTTCAAATCTTTAGAAACATTAAATCAAATTAGACTATTGATTCCTTAATAAATTGAATACCTATTCTAAATAGAAATTCGATTTGATTTGAAAAACAAATTTTCAAATTCAATTGAAAACCATTTCTAATTTTCTTGACTCATTTTAATAAATTTAATTGAAAAAAAATTGCAAAAAATTTCTCTTCTTACTTATTTTAATTTAGGAAAACTCTTTTTACAAATTAAATAAGTAAAATATTCTAATCTTATTAGAAGTGGTATTTTCTAATCTAATTAGAAAAATCATTGTCTAATCTTATTAGAAAAATTATTCTCTATCTAATTACAAAACTTTTCTTAATTAGAAAATCATTTCTAACTTTAAAAGAATACTACTTTCATAATTAAATAAAATATCTTAAATTTAATTTAAAAAGTCCTTTTTATTATTTATTTAGGTATTTTCTTAATAAATTAGAAAAATAATTCTTAATAAATTAGAAAAATCTTTTCTAATAAATTAAAAAATATTTTCTTAATTAACAAATGAAAATATTTTTCAAATTTAATTAAAAAATATTTTTAAATAAATCAAAAAACTTATTATTCAAATTATTAAAGAAACACTTTTTAAATAATAAAGAATAATGATTCTCTAAGTAAAATAATAAAGTTAACTTATTTCAATCAAATTGAAATAATTTAATTTAATCAAAACACACTTTCTTAATTAAATAAAGAAATAAACTTTTTTTAATACAAAGGAGTCTAATTAATTAATAATTTCAACCTAATTGAAATTATAATTAATTCTAATTTTAGAAAATAATTTCTAAATTTTAATTAGGAATTAATTTAATTATTAATCATAATTTAATTTAAAAATAATTAATATAATTTTAAAATTAATTTTAAATTCAAAACAATTTTAAATTCTATTCCGAATAAATAGTTTGGTTTATTTAATTTAATAACTCTTATTATAAGTTTATGTTACTTTAACCTTTGTAACCAAATTAGCTTTATTCCAAGTTAAAAATATACTATTCCACTATCCAAACAACTCTTGTTTTAGTACTAAAATAGCTTATTCCTAAACCCAAGCAACCCTCAAACTAAGTCTAGTGTAGGTTATCCCTGCAGCCAGACAACATTTGTTCTGACCCTAGGTTACTCTAACCTAGTAACCAAACACGTCCTATACCAGCATAAGGATTTACTATCCTTGTGGCCAAGCAAGGGTCGTCTTCTTCAAGAAAACCCTAAAAGGTTATGAAACCCTAGCCGCCACATGTTATAACCCAGCCGCTGCCTGCTCCTCTTCAGCCACCGCCGCCGCCGGTCATCATGTCTGCTGCCCATCATGTCTGCCAGCGTCGCATCCAATCGCCACCAGCGAGTCCAGATCAACCAAAACAGAAATCCATTTCACTGCATCCGATGACAACTATTGTCGCTGCCAAAGACGTCGCCAGCAGCTATCTCTTGCCAGTCTTAGCGTCAACCTTGTCGTAGCCACCAACAATTGAGCCGCGAGCCTCTCATCTTCTCCGACTAGCTTCTGCGATCTCCGGTGGCTTCCAGATCTGGTGATGGCTAGATCTGGAACCAAGCACACCAGTAGGTGGCATACATGGTGGACCAGGGGCTGCCTTACCATTGGTCTGGTCTATCTTTGCACCTAGCTGGTTTGAAAAATTTTCGGGCAAGATTTAAACGCATAATAAACACATAAAAATTTCCTAGTTTTT
Organism: Pinacopodium congolense; assembly: GCA_028565735.1. Classification (NCBI taxonomy): domain Eukaryota; kingdom Viridiplantae; phylum Streptophyta; class Magnoliopsida; order Malpighiales; family Erythroxylaceae; genus Pinacopodium; species Pinacopodium congolense. The sequence continues at coordinate 11,917 of JAOXYD010058896.1, forward strand.
CCAGAAAATTCCAACAGAGATGACACATGTGGCATGTTCATCTTTTCAGAAAAAAACGATGGAAACGTATCCGGAATCATAGAAACAATTTCCAGTAAGCAGAGAAAAGGGATGGCAAATGGTAACAGACATATTCAGAAGCACTTTTCAGAATACACAGCAAAAAACAATATCACAAGGCAGTAAGTACGTGTTTTACTAGATAACTTGAGACACCGCAAATGGCTTCTTCGTGCAGCAACTAGCAATAATGTTTCGGAAAAATTCCAGAAAGCATTAAACAGGACACAATTTCCAAATTTGGAGTTTTAAACAAGGTTTTAATCTGAACTTTTCAGATTTTGTTTCATAACATTTTGCAAATCTCAATTCCATAATTTGATCAATAACAACCAAAATAATGATTCAATCAAATTAGAATAAAGATTGCTCTAATACTACTATTAAAAAATCAAAAAAGATCAAATTGCATAATAAAAGTTTTTAAAAAAAAAATTTTTCTTCGATTTCTTATAAATTCAAAATCACTTTAAATTATAAGAAGGTTAAATCAAAAGTATAATAAAATTAAAATTAAAATTTGTATCTTATTATGAAACTTGATCCATATTTTTATCTTCTCGTATTTATTATAAAAAATCACCTGAATCACACAAGTATCCTACTTGTAATGGTATTTACAAATCAATTTTAGAGAAACTTAATATTTAAGAGGAGAAAATAAAGAGTTCTAGCTTCTCTTATGTTTTTTTTTCTATTTATATAAAAATATAAGATGCTTCTTAATATTAAAATTAAAATTAATTACAATTAAAGTCTCACTTTAATTATAATAATTATTTAATTTTAATAGAATCAAATATCATATATTTAACTCAAAAATTTCTAAAACTTCATAATTAAGTCTAACTTAATTAATTTTAGTTCTACTTAATTGATCTATATATGTGACCCATTAAATTTTTAATATATTAGCAATTGTAAGTCCTATGGCACCCAAGAGGGGGGTGAATTGGGTGTTAAATACTTTTTGCAAACTCAAAACTATCAATCTAATTCAATTGAAAAACTAAATGCAATCACTAAACCACAATTCAACCTAATATGGAATGTCAATGCCAATGTCAAA
>JAOXYD010058907.1:0-13045 GCA_028565735.1 Pinacopodium congolense
TAAATATCTTCAGTGTTTTGCTTTCTTCTACAATTACATTCATTCAAGTTTCATTAGTTTAGTTTAATTTTCAGTTTCTATACTTTTTATTTATCATAATCAAAGTGTAATTTAGATTATTAGGTGTCTAGAATCAATCTTCATGGGATCTATATCATTTATACTGTTAGTTAAGACCTGTATACTTGTAATGTAGCTAAAAGTATAAAACAATTTTCTGGTACCATTGTCAGGGATTGTTATTTTAGCATCTAGTTTGATTTGGATTTTTTTGATATAAGGTTTTTTTATACTTTTCTTGTATGATTGTAGGTTCATGAACATAAGAGTGACTAGGAGTTTAAATAGGTTAGAGGACACTAAAATTTTAGACACTACGAAGTACAAAGGAGAACTTAGGAAGGCAAACCACCAAGAACTTGTTGAAAAAATAATGGATGAAGAAATGAATCAAGGTAGGCATGAGATAACTGTCATGGATTTTATGAGGCCTAGATTTAACAAAAATTAATAGGTTATCAAAAAACCCCTAGTCTAGGCCAACAATTTTGAGTTCAAACCGACATTATTGAACATGTTGCAGATGAATGTTCAATTTTATGGCTTGGCTAATGAAGATTTGAATGTTTACCTAGACAATTTTTTATCAATTTGAAATACATTCAGATACAATGAGTTATCAGAAGACGTTGCAAGGATGAGATTATTCCGATTTATTTTAAATCCTGAGAACATCATTACATGGGATTAGCTAGTATAAGCATTTCTAGCCAAGTACTTTCTATTGATGATGACCACCAAAATCAATAAGGAGATAACAAATTTTTTACAGAGCAAAGGTGAACCTTTATAAGAAGCATGGGAGAGGTTCAAGGAGTTACAGAGGAGTTATCCCCACAATAATCTATTAAGGGAATTTTTGCTGCAAATATTATATAATGGAGTTACTATATAGATGACGGTTACAATAGATGCAACAGCCGAGGGATCTTTAATGCGAAAGATGATAGATGCAACATATGACCTACTGGAGGAGATGGAGAATAATAGCTGTTTATGGGCTACAAAAAGGAGTAAGAAACCAATTCTAAAGGAGAAAAGTGGGTTATTTCCATGGATTCAATAACTACTTTATAAGCTAAGATGTTAACATAGGTTAAACAATTGAATGGCTTGTAATATACTTCGTCACAATCATTGAAAATAGTACAACATAGATGCAAATTGTGTGGTAAGGAGAGCCATGTAACCGTAGAGTGCTTCTTGATGATTGGTAGTGAGACAAAATAGGTGAACTACATGGGAGAATTGTGAGGGAGGCTAAGTAATAACCTTTACTTTAGTACTTATAATTCAGGGTTGAACAACCCCTCCAAATTTTTCTTGTAACACTAATAATGCAGGTCAAAACATGAGATCATAAGACTCATTATGTTTGTAATAAGACAGACTTGGATATTTGGAGAACAAAATGGACAAGCTAATGGATGTTTTGGGTTTTAAGTTTGTAAGCCAAGAGGAAATCCATAAGAGGATGGAGGCAAAATTCGACCAAATAGTTAAGAACCATGCATCATCTAGAAGTGTGGGAAGCCTTCTAAGCAACACAGAGGCAAATCTAAGAGAATAACTGAAGACCATCAAAGTCATAAATAGAAAATAACTAGAGGAGCTAAGGGAGAAGGTTGAAAGTTCAAAAGAAGTGAGTCAAGAAAAGAAGAAGAAAATGAGGAGTAGAAGCCTTATGCCTTACCATTGCCATACAAGTCCAAGGTTCCTTTTCCATAAATGCTTAGGAAGAACCAAACAGATGTATAATTCGCTAGATTTTTGGATAAACTAAAGAGGTTGTAGAATAACTTGGCATTTATGGAAGCACTAGAAAACATGCCCAAGTACTCCAAGTCTCTTAAGGTTATATTATCAAATAAGTGGACTTGGGAAGACAATCAAGTGGTGGTTTTAATGGAGAGCTAGAATTCTATCATCACTAGCCTTATACCATCCAAGTTACGAGATTCAGAGAGTTTCACTATACATTTTGTTGTCGGTAACTTGAAATTTTCTAAGTGCCTATATGATTTAGGAGCACTAGTATCAATCTCATGCCTTTGTCAAATTTCAACAAATTGGAGCTAGGAGACATAAAGCCAACATCCATGCTTCTACAGTTAGTAGATCAATCTATCAAGAAGCCGGTTGGTGTGGTGGAAGATGTTCCTATTAAGGTGGATGAATTATTTATTCCACTAGATTTTGTGGTGCTTGATTTTGAGGAAGACAAGAATTGCCCATTACTTTTGGGGAGACCATTTATGAAGAGTAGAAGAGCGCTAATTGATGTACATAAAGGGAAGATAATGTTGATGATTGGGGATAAAAAAAGTAGAATTTAACATGAGCTAGTCCTCGAAAACCTTAGTGAAAGGAAGGGTTGTATAAAAATAGAAGCCAATAAAGAGGTTGACAAGGAGGAGGAGTTAGGTATGATACAAAATCCAAAACTTTGTGTTCCAATGAAGGCCCTTATTCCATTCTCCTTGGTAAAACCACTCACACTCACATTGAATTCTTTACTTCCATGCTTGAAACATGTCCCATTAAATGAGAACAAACTACTACCTATTATTATTCCTATAAAAAGGACTTTGCAATAAGCAAAAGTGGTAGTTAAGGTGAGAAATAAGCGACTCATAGTAAAGTTGAAGTTGATTTCGTGTAAACTTAAGTGTCAATGGAAAGCACCATTTGAAGTTGATCAAGTTTACAAACACTGGACTCTTGGAATGGAAAAGTTCAAAGAAAAAACATTCAAGGTGAAGGGCTATCGTGGAAAGTTATACCTTGGAGAATTTCAATCGAAAGCAAGGAACGTATCATATTAACCTTCTCTTATTCCTTCAAGTTAAAATTGAGTATGAAGGACACTAAATTAGCAAGTTAAAATAAAAAATATATAGTTTTATGTTTTAGAAAAAGATTGTATTTTAAAAAATTCAAAAATTTTTCAAAACAAAACAAAAAAAATTTAATGAAAAGCAAAATTTTTGGAAAAATATTTTGAATTAAAATAATGAAAAAAATTGTTTTTGGCTAAGTCGTTGTTGCTCAAGTTTATTATTTATATTTATTTTAAATAATTTTAAAAAAATTAAAATAACATTTCCTTTCTAATTTATTTTAAATTTTAAATTTATTAATTATTATTAACAGTTTTTCCTTTTCTTTTATTTTATTATTCTTGCATTTTTATTCATTTTTATTTTATTTTATTTTTATTATATTATTATTTTGTTTCTTTTTATTTTAATTTTACCTTTTATTATTACTTTTTTCTTGTATTTTTAATTTTAATCATTAGTATTGTTTGTATTATTATTATTATTATTATTATTATTATTATTTTAATATTTTCTACAACCCTAACTTGTTTGAAACTCTCATCTCACCAAATGCACCCATTCGTTCCTCTCTTCTCCTCTGTATTTTATTTTATTTTTATTCATTTTTCGTGATATTATGCTCTGAGTTTTAATTCTATTATGTTTGTGTGGTTGTTAATGCATTTTCTTTTGATATTTAAGTTATTTGAATGTTTTATTTTAAGATTTTTGGATGGGAATAAACCGAATACAAGATTGGGCTTATCTCTTTTTTAGTTGTAGGCTTGGTTGATGAAACCAACGTATATTCCCTTTCTCCGAACCGTTCAGGTCACATGAAATGGAATAAATTCTCTCAAGCCATGCCTACATGTGAACTTCAATTCTTAGGGGAGTTTTGTTATTTTTCCTCTTTTACACTTCACGTACATTATTTGTTTTGACCCTCCAAATAGAGGACAATTTGAGTTTATGTTGGGGGGGGCATGGACATTAGCATATTTTTCGTTTATTTACAAACTTCAATTATTGTGAGTCTAATAGGGACGAGTTTAATATTCCATGCTTGATTGATTATGATTAGAAGTTGATTGTTAATTGTGGTATTTTAGTTCAATCGAGGTTTATGATTTTGTGAGCATTAAGCAATTTTTAAATGATTTCTAACCCAATTTTTTCTTTTATTTTATTTTTGTGAATGAATGTGTTTTGATATCAAGTTTTTAATGTTATTACTTATGGATCGTCAAGTGAATTTGGAATAGTTTTTAGTTTTATGAAAGAAAAGTTTATATATGCTTAAATAAAGTGAGGTCACTCCGTTGGCTTTATACCGATAAGAAGGTTGAAGTCCATGAATGGAGCTAGTAGTTATTTGTGATTGTGAGGTAGTAGAGTAACTGGAGATGTTCATGATAAAATATTAACCTTCACATGAAAAGGTTGGATGGGCATTGCAAACAAGCCAAAAAGGGTAACTAAGTTACGTTAAAAGACATGGTAAACCCAAAAAACTTTGCTCTAATTTCAAACTTGAGCTGTGCTTTGTGGTTATTGCTATACACTTGAACAAGTTTGCATGATGAACCATATAAAATAACTTAGATGATTGACATTATACATTGAAAGTTACCTATTTACTAACAGTGTCGTTTTCTGTGATAATAAAGTTTTTTTCATTTACTAACAGTGTCATTTTCTGTGATAATAAAGTTTTTTTAATGAAAGAATTATGGTATGTGAGCTCAATCAAAGGCATTGATTGATATTTGTTTTTACTTTATTAACTTTCAACTCTTGATAGATGTTATTTTAAGCGAATTCTTAATTCTTTTCTTGAGGACACGTAACAGTTCAAATTCAAGGGTATTTGATATCACCAAATTATACATCTTTTAGGCATGTATTCATGATCATTACTTTAGGTTTGAGAGGAAATTTAACAAGATTTTGAGTACATATTGGATTAATTTTGGAATAAGATGCTTCTTATGTTGCTTTTGATAATGGTTCAGGTTGTCTAGAACGTTTTGTGAACATTTTAAGGCACTTTTTGATCTAGTAGAGGTGTGGGATCAATTTGAGGTCCTAGAGTATCAAGTTAGAGGATCAACACTAAATATCAAAGTTATATGACGAATTATGAAGAGTGTATAAAGGAAAGATCATAACAAGCTAAGCTGGAAAACAAATTCTAAATAACTGACTTTGGGAGGGCATTGGGAGTACTTGTAGAGCTCTACATGCTACGAAATTTTACATTGATCAAGAAAATCATGTGATAATCCTACATACCAAATTTCATAAACTTGGAGCTCTATAGATGATGATATAGCAAAAAGACTAAGCAATACTAAAAGCTAGAAATGCTAACGTGGCAAATTAGTGGGGATGACATGTTTAATTTTGTTTTATACTATTTTAGACAATAAAAGAAATCAAGGAACCCTTGAAGCCCCACTTCTAACCCTAGAGAACATCCAAGAGAAAAATAGAGCGTTTTGAAAGATGAAAAATGTGTGGAAACTCAAAAATAAGGAGGACAATCAAGATTCAACAATTGTTGTCCAGGTTTTCTAGAAAAAGGGGATTTACCATCTTTACTAGTTCATTGTTCTTTGAAAAGGGGATTTACCATCTTCACTAGTTCATCGTTCTTTTACTTTCCTTTTAATTTTTTATATGAATACTCTTTGTTTGAAAATGATTATGGATTTTCAAATCTATTTTTTGGATTGTTCTTGAATTGTGTATCCAACTTTTACTATATTGATTTAATGTATAATTATTTGTGTTAATTATTAAGGGGCAGTTTGAAAAAAATTCCGTTTTCATATTTGGTTTTTGGATTTTCTAAACACAAAAATCGATAAATAACATCACAGAAATCGAAAAAAATACACACTAATACAACACAGAAATTGAGATAGACATCACAAAAATTTATAAAAATACACAAAACTCAATATAAAAATACAATAACCATAACCAAAAGCTCATTCAAATAGCCCCTAAGCTTATAATAACTTTGAATCGAGAGATTGCTTTGGTTTATTTGAGTTAGGGTGTGCAATGAGAGTTGGTAGCTTAACAGACCTATGATTAAATGATTAACAGGTGATTGAAGAGAGATCTTAATTATTTGTTAATTTTCCTTAGGATTGCTTCAAATATAGTTGCATTGTTTAGGAGTAGTGTTGTGAACCAAGAGGTTACGATTCAACTTTTAGGTAGTTCAATTAGGATTAATTAATTATATCTCGAGAGAAGGTAATCAACTATTTGATATCTAGGATCAAACAAAGTTAAATCAATAATGTAAAAGGAGGATAAACAAGGATAGAACAACCCTTAAGTCTCCACCATTGAGAATCTTCTGTGTTTTGCTTCTTCTACAATTACATTTATTGAAGTTTTGTTAGTTTAGTTTAATTTTGAATTTCTATACATTTTTTAGCTTCACTCCTCATCGGATCGATAATAGTTATACTATAAGTTACGACCTGTATAGTTGAAGTGTAGCTAAAACTAGCAAATAAACAACACATTGCACATCAATGGTTAGTAAAGCATCTACTTTAACCTATTTACTCACAAAATTAACAACCACTAAATGTATTTGCTGGAGTATGATTGAGTGAAAGGTCCCATGAAATAAATGCCTTAAACATCAATCACTTCATATACCAATGTATTAGTAAGTGATATCTAGTTTGTCCTTGAATATTTTCTAACCCCTCGAAAATTTTCATAAGACTTAATAAATTGAAATGCATCCCTAAATGAAGTGGGAAAATAGAAACCAAATTATAATTACTTATATGTCATCCTAGTAGGCTCAAAATTTCCTCTTACTTCTCTTGAAAGACAATGAGTAAGTATAGAAGACATTTCTTGACACTATAAATCTTGTGCAAGTAAGGGTCATACCAAAGATAACGCCTAACTTCACTTAGAAACTTTTTCTTTCATTGGTAAGATAGATGATAAGAAAAAATATTAGCAGTTAAGTAATTCACAATGCCATCATACTATGGAAAATTCACAGATGTTAATAAATGTTATTCAAGGAAAACTTCTTTAATGTCTTGGTATTTTTCCATTAGTTCCTCACTTAAATAGGAAAGATTACTAGTCACAAAATTTTCTTTTCCATTCTTATCCTTAATTTTGATTTTAAATTCCTATAAAAAGAGGACCTATTGAATTAATCTTGGCTTAGCATTAGGCCTGCTCATCAAATGCTTCAGCATAGAGTGGTTCATATAAACCATCACCTGCAAAAGCACCACATTAAACAAATATTTATCAAATATGAACACAACAAACAACATCTCCTTTTATGTAATAAATAGGCTTAAAGATTTTTTCTTTCCTTTGCCTAATGGCAAGACCAACAACATAATAAATTACATTCCACATTAGTTCAAATGGAAGACACCAATAAGGTGAAATTAGTATAGGTGAACTACTGAGCTTCTCATTTAAAAGCTTAGAAGGATGCATACAATTGCCATCAAAGTAGAAGATAACATCCTTGTTGAATAGATCAATTAAGGGATTAGAAATCTTATAAAAATCCTTGATAAATTGTTTGTAGAATCAAACATGACCTAGAAAATTCCCAACCACTTTAATTGAAGTGGCTTCTAAAAGTTGAGCTATTAATCCAATTTTAGCCTCATCTATTTCAATACCCCTACTTAAGATCTTCTGGCCTAACAAGATGCAGTCTTACTCCATAAAATGACATTTCTTTTAATTCAATACTAACTTAGTCTCTTCACATGTTTTTAATTCATTCTCTAAATTTCTACACAAGTATCAAAAGGTGGGAAAAAGATATAAAAATCTGCCATGAAATCCTCAATGCAGTCTCAATCATATCTAAAAATATACCATTATACAACACTGAAAAGTGGTTGGCACAATAAATGAGCCAAAAAGCATGCATATATAATTAAAGGTGCCATAATGAAAGGTAACTACTACCTTCTCTTGATCCTCAAAAGATACAAGAATTTGCAAATATCCACTATGCATATATAAAGCACAATAAAAGGTATGCCCTACTAATCTCTTTGTTACTTGATCAATGAAACTTTAAGGAAAATGATCTTCATACACAACCCTATTTGTTATGGTTGCTAACTCATTTTTCTCACTGTTCATCAAAGTTATTCCTCCTTTCTTAGGAACCACTTGAACTGGGCCAACCCATATAGAATAAATGATAGGAAAAATGATACCAGCATATAGGAGTTTAACTACTTCATTCTTAATCACCTCTTTGATGTTTGGATTTACTTCCTTCCTCTATGAAAATTCTATAAGTTAAAATTGATGGACTTAACCCCTTGATGTTGGATATGGTCCTACCTAATGCTCCTTTATGATCTCTTAATCTCTAAACAATCTATCTACGATATAATCTATCAATGATGGAGAAATGATAACAACTAAATATAATGAAGGGTTTAAAAAAACATACTTTAAAGGGGAAGGAAGAGCCTAAGGTCAATTGAAGGGGGCTCCATTATAGATGGATTAGGAAAGGGTCCAGGTGGATTTTTTAAAGATTAAAATTTCTTAGCTTGACACAAATTTGATGTCTCCTTCACAACTTCTAACTAACACTTCTTTAGCCTCTACCTTATTTAACTATAATGAATATGAATAAGTTAAAGCTTTTCACAAAGGACCAAAACATAGGATGACATAAGGATCAATTTATATGGGGCTAATGCCAATAAAATTACTTATGTAGAAATCTAAAGGATGCTTTATTGCTTTAAACACATTAAAAACAATTGTTTCATTTTGAAGCCTAAGGATAATTTTTCCTTATTAAACATCTATAAGTGCTCTGACCGTAGCCATGAATTATTGTCATAAAATGATGGTAATCTTACTTCTTCTTCCATATTTAACACTAAGAAATCAAAATGAAAAATGAATTTGTAGACCTTAAATAACATATCCTCATTAATTCTTCTAAGAGAAGGGATTGTACGATTAGCTAACGGCATAAGACTGCGGTGGTTTTCGGTTACTCTAATCATAGATTTTTTAAAATAGACATGGGCATCAAATTGACACTAGCTCCTAAATCCATCATAGCCCTATTTATTTTTAAGTTATCTATTACGCAAAGAATGGTCAAACTACTAGGATCCTTAAGATTTGAGGGTAATCATTTAACAAGATGGTTAAACACTCTTCCTTAAGATCATACTCCTCTAACCTTTTCTTTTTTGAAAGAGCCTCCTTTAAAAATTTTGCATAAGTAGGAATTTGAATAATGGCACCAGTAAATGAGATGTTAATGAGCAATTCCTTAAACATCTCTACAAATTTCTTAAATTGCTTAACAATTTTAGAGTTGTCTAACCTTTAATTTTTTAAACCTTTGAGGGTATAGGATCTTAAGCATGGAAGGTTTAACATTTGCTTCGGTAAATATCCTAGGTGGTCTCTCTTCTTCTCACTTTTATCTATCTTTTCTTCCTTCCTTCTCTCCACCACTCTCTCTTCACGCTTCTTTTTTTTTTGTTCTTCTTCTTTCCTTTGTCACTTACCCTCTCTACTTCCTTACCCCTTCTTAAAGTGATAGTCTTACCTTATTCTCTATGATGGGGTTTAGTGGTAATACGTAATTAACCGGGTGACTCCTTTTGCATAAGACTTGCTAATTGGTTTTCTATATTTTTCATATTTTTCCTACACTCCTTGAAAAAATTCATTATGGTCTCTTGAAAATTGGAGCTCATATGAGAGGGTGAATTGACTCCAAAACCAAGTGATAGGTTCCTTGAAGGCTTAGCTAGTTGATATTGGTAATTTTAATTATTATACATGAAAGATTAGAATGATTTCTCTAAATACGATTGTAAGTGTCAGAATATGAATCTCCTTTTCACCAATTATAATTTCCTTGGTATTGAGCTTATTCAGGCTTATGAGAAAAGGGTCTTTCTACTTAATAATCAATGGATGAATAGGAAGTTCTACCATAACTATCATATATTGTAGAACTTATAATGGAACTGCTACCAACTTATTTTCCTAAATCCTCTGATTCCTTACTAAAGACTACCATTTTAACTATCCAAGCTACTGTATCATTAATTGCATGAGCTTCTACTAGTTTTCTAGGGTTACACTCAGAATTGTACTAAAAGCTATTGGTTCAATTTCGTCAATCAATCCATAGGCTTCGTCTGAAGTTTTTCTCATTAGATTTCCTCTACCTAGTACATTTATGGTACAATGAGTAGAAGGTATGAGGCTAGTCTAAAAGATATCTACTTATCATAAGTACTAAACCCATGACTACGAGAGGTAGAAAGCATCTTTCTAAATCTTTACTAAGCCTTATAAAAACTCTCATTCTCATACTACTCAAAAGAGAAATTTTGGTTTCTTAATTTGGAAATCTTGACTGGTGGAAAGAATTTAGCTAAGAAGAAGTTTGTAAGGTCATTCCAGGTATAGACGAAACTAAGATGGAAAGTATTCAACCAAGACCTAGCTTTTCTCTTAAGAGATAAAGGAAATAGATTGAGCTTCATTGCTTCATCAAACACTCTTTAGCTTCTAAAGAGATTACAAACATCTAAGAAATTTTATAAATGATCATTAGGAACTTTTAAAGAAGAACCACTAAACTAAGAAGACCTAATCATTGGGAAGAATCCCATGCCGAATTTAAAAGTCATCAAAGTTTGTATTAGGTGTAACAATGTTAGCCATTGGTCTACCCTTGTTTCCTGATGTTTCACTTCTAAAGGATCAATTTTTAAGAGCTTTACTAGATTTGCTAGGTCAATATTCTTTCTTTTGCCTATGAATAATTGACCCAAAATTATTCCTAGTATCACTAGTTTTGCTTCTCTAACAATGATGCCAAAAACTTGTTATGTTGGGTCAGTTTCTTATGATTAAAATTATTTATATAAGACCAACCTTTAAAGCAAACGCATCTAACAACAAGTAACATAGTGGATTTTAATGAGTATGAGTGTTAATCCCACTTGAAAAATATTGTAATTACTAGGTCACTTATATTACAACTATCTAGAGGGCTCCAATTGATTGACTTTAAGATTGAAAGAAAACTACATTAAACTAAAGAGCTATTTATGCAAAGGAGATCAAGATCTCTTTTAATGATTAACAAATATGAAGGAATAGCTAAGGTTCAACTTTTCAATGATTTAATTCAGTTTTTAAAGTTTATGATGTCAATTTTAAGGTATCTTAACAAAATCAAGATAAAATTATGGTTAACTTAATGACTTATCTCTATTGATCCAACCTTATTATTTGGTTAGCTTACAGGCTTTGATAATAAGTATGAAGTTCAGGAAGTTCAATCCAATAATCCCTTATTTCTAAAGTAACACCTACATGATTAATGAGTGTTTGGTCATGCACTAATTTAAATCATGTTTTTTTATTGAATATTTTAACAATTAAGGTGGATTTCTCAAATCCTTAATCATCTAATGTCTTCATATTCAATGGGCAAGTTAAGACTAGCATTAAGCACTTATAATAAACAAATATTAGCTCATAAATATGTATAAGAACTTAATTTAAATATCTAATAGCCTTACCTTAGTTAGAAAATGGATTAGCCTTACATATGAATAAAAAACACAAGATGAACATCTTAAACAACATACCTTTGATTATGTGAATGAAAAAGTACAATGAAATAAAGAGTTTAGAAAGCTTCAATTTATGCTTTAAATTGAAACTACTAAGTTATGAAAAATTGTGCTTAATGTTGGTTATCAATGGTTCCATTTATACCCACCATTCATCTCCTGAAAATAGCTACTTCAACGTGTGTTTGAGCAGAGTTAACAGTGGTTAAGGGCTAACTACTACTGAACTTTTGATATGACTTCTTCCTTAAATCTTTTTGAATAATTCCTCATTCATTAAACTCCTATCTTCATCAATAAATTCATATCTCTATCATTTAACCTATTTAAGAAATGATTGATTGATGATTTGAAAAGAGTAAACAAGACTAATAAAAGTGAACCTAAAGCAATATCACACGAATTAACAAACAATAATGAAACTAGAATCTTTGTAGCACTCCCTCTAACAACCTTGATTTAACTTGTTTTCAATATTTTATTAAATCATAACCTCCTTAGGCAAATTAAACTCTCTCTATAGTTATGTAATTCTATTTAATTTGATAAGTTAAGTGATAATTCTTGCTATATTAATAAATCAATTGAATGCATTAATCTATGTTATAGAACCTATAGTTTTAATTAAGTTCACACCTAAATCCAAGATCTTATATGAGCCTATCTCTAAATCTGTATATAAGATGCATTTTTTATGGATTGATCTAAATTATATCTTCAGTTCCTCAATCTATACATATGCAAGCACACTATTCAAAATGAAATTTGCATTTGCATAATAATTAAATACCAATGTCATTAATTCTGTAGATAAATCCAATAAAAATTTGGAAATTTAATGTTCAACTAAGAAAACAATGAAATACTACAACCTAGAATTCATAACAACCTAAATTATATGAGAGAATTACTTAAAAACTATTTTTAGAATATCAATAAAAATCATAAAAAAAGATGGGTAATAGGAAAGTGCATGTTTGTAAATCTTAAATCCTTGACTCCTTTATGATATTTAATGTGAAACCCAAACTTAACCTTGTTTGATCTAACTCTCCTCCAATCTTGGGCAAAAACATGTCTAGATCTCTAAAGACTTGAGTTTCCTCTTCTTACGACTGCTTATAGGCTTCTGGAGATAAGAATTTTTTTTAAAAGATGCAAAATTGGATTTTAATCAATGTGGATCTTGATTAGAGAACGAACTAGGACAGTGCATCTTACTAGTGTCAAAGAATGACTTGTCCTAGGCAATGATTAAGAAACCGGACCGGACCGGCCGGTTCGATCCGGTTAAACCGGAACCGGTCAGTTTTATTTAAAAACTGTTATATTTAAAAACTGGAGGGTTAAAGGTCAGACCGGCCGATTTGACCGGTTTGACTCGGTTAATCTGACCGGTCAGACCGGTTCAACTCGTTGGTCTGACCATTTTCAACCCAACTCACCCCTCTTCATTTTTTTAAAATTTTTTATTTTAACCCACTCTTCCAA
>JAOXYD010058917.1:0-13045 GCA_028565735.1 Pinacopodium congolense
CTCCTGTCCTGGTAGGAGCAGTCTAGCAAAGCAGCCCATGCGGGCTGTCCCTCTAGGCTCAAAGCCATGCGCCTCTAATCCAGCAAGTCTCCTAGCTATCCAGGTCATCCAAGCGCAGGTCCAGCGAGTAGGTGTAGAGCTCCAGCAACTCCAGACAGGTCTAAGGCTCCAGCCCATGTGGGCATCCAAATGTGCTAGGATTCAGTAGCCAGCAGCCGAGCACGTTGATAATTGTGTTTTTCTAAGTGTTTTGCATGTGTTTCTTACATAATAGGTTGTTGTTATTATGTTTTAATATTTATTTTGAGTGTTTTTGTTTAGTATAATTTTAATAATTGTTTTATTTGTGTTTAGTATTAATTTGGAGTAAGTTTTGTTTATTTAAGTATTTTTATTTTTATTTTTTGTTTTTTTATTATTTAATTATTAATGTTGGGTTAGAAATAAATTTTATTAGTGTATTTATTTATTTTGTAGGGTTTATTAAAATTAAATTTGAAGTTGGAAGAAATTAAAAAAGAAGAAAAAAAGAAAAAAAAAGGGGAAGGAAGTTAGAAAAATAAGCAGCAGACCAAACCTAGAGAGAGCCCGTCCACGCCCCAGTCCACTTGCCTCTAGCCCCAGATGCGTCTGAGCCCGCTGCCTCTTGGCCCAGTCACTGCTTACCACAACAGCCTGCCTTCTATGCGATCCAGCCCGTGCCTCAGACGCAACACGTCAGCCCGCCTTCAGCAACTGACCCTTGCCCCAGCTGCTGCTCCAGGCCCCAGACCCGAGCCTTGCCAAGCCCATGTGAGCACCTCTGGACACTGGGCCTGCTGCCTCCAGAACAGCCTGCCTGCAAGCCTCACTCCTCCCCTCTCCTCTAGGCCAAACCCAGCCCCTCTAAACTAGACCTGCAATCCAGCAGCCCAGTAGCTCCAACCCTCCTCCCAGCACCAGCAGCCCACGTGCCCAAGCCACCCTCTCCAATCCAAGACAGCAGAACCAGCAGCACACCAAAACCCTAGCGGTTGGAGAATTAAAACAAAAAGTAGCGACACACATAGAGAGGAAGCGAGCAACAGACGCAACAAATAAAGAACAAGAGATAGCGCAGAAAAAAGACAGAGAAAACAGAAGTGGTGGTGGCAAAACAAAGAGGAATAGCATCACAAAGGAGGATTTGAGTGAAGGAAAAGAAGAGCACCACATAAGCTCCAAACCACTACACAAGCTTCAAACTTCCAGAGTTTATCAAGTTTTATATTTTATTTTTCATATTTATTTTAATTTCATTTTATTATTTTTAAACATTTTCAGCAACATAGACTTGATTGAACTTATTATTATTATTATTATGTGCGGCTAAAATATTTTTAGGATTTGTTATTTAAATATTTTTGGAACCTTTGGTTATTAATTTAATTTTAGGAATATTTGTGTTGTTTATTGAGCTTAAACCCTACAACAAATTGAGTGAGTGAGTTAGGTAATTTGTGTTAGATGTACAACAAGAGTTGGCATTTAATAGACCTATAGACAATAAGGTATTGATTTATTAGGAAGATATTTCAATAAATTGATATACTGCCTATAAGATAGCTTCGTATCTAATTAAATGTTTAGGAAAGGGTTTGCATGTCGAGAGATCCCAAAGTTAATCATAAATTTTTTACCTAGTGACATTTAGTTGAACATTGAGAGAGCGTAGCTAAAATATTAGGAAATCTTACACCAAATATTAATTAGATCAATTAAACCAAATGAAAACAAATAGGGATAACAATAAGTCCTATTCTTGATTCTTGATTTTCTCCGAATTTTCCTTTGCTGTGTTGGCGATTGGTTGTATTGCTCACTTTTGCTTCTAAATTTGTTTGCGTCTTATTTATTTATTTATTTATATTTTAATTTGTTTAAATCGATTTCTTGAACAAAGTGCAAACCAAATTAATAGGGTTTCTAGATACAATTCTTTAGGGATTGATATCCATTCTTTAGTACAAGTATAACCTGTATACTTACGGTTTTAAGTATAAAACTAGTTGTTTGTTTTCCGAGCAAACAAGGTTTATTTTGGATTTTAGGTCCAAATGCATGAATTGGATGATTTTTGGCATAAATGAACAAAAGTAAAGGTTTGTACATATGGCACTATTGATCTCAGTGCAGAGCCTACTTATATGTGATGAAAGAGTCAAAAGGTAAATGTTGCTATTAAATGATACCATTATAATTCCCGCACATCACCTTTTAGCTTCCAAATGAAGACAAAAGGTAAACAGTTTTATATAATGTCATCATTTTCCATATATTCAAGCATCATTTTGCATTCGAAAAATCCTAGTTAAAGGAGTGTTTTAGAAGGGAAAATTATTAATATAACCTTGGACATGATTAGGGTTTCAAAACTATAACAACCATCACAAACTGTAAAAGGGAAGCAAAATGAAAGATGAGGAAGTTTGGGAAGAGGGAAGCTAATGTAGGAGAGTCTTCTTGGAAGAATAAAGCATTAGAGAATTTGAAGTTAGGTTTTAATTCTAGTTCTATTTTTTTTATTTCAATGAGTAAGTTATTTGAGATTTTTACGAGCATTCTACTTTATATTAACTCTTTGCCCTATTTTTCTTCATTGAATATGGGTTTTTATGATTATATCTTTGATTCTTTATTGAATATATGTACTTTAATTGTTTTAACTAGGGTTAATAAAGTAGATGGGTTATGAATGAATGGTTAGAAGACTTTTATCTAATTAAGTGCTTGATAAATTTGTCTTATATTAGCCACCTAAGTTAGATTGTTAGATAGTTAAAGGATCAATGACCATTAATTTTTAATTATTTGAAATTTAATTAGGCAATTTAATTGAGTTTAGAATTGGACCAAGATTTAAAGTCTTTTATGAGGGTTTTTAAATCTAAAGATCTTAGGTTTAAACTTTTTGAAACTTATGCCCTTTATTTTAATTTGTTTATGGACCAAGAAAATAGACTGAGTCCAAAAGAGAAAAGGTATTTCCATAACCATTGGTAATATTTGTTTAGTGAAAATATCCTAAATATGTTTAACTTAAATCTATTTGTCAACTAACCCATTGAAATATGAAACCTTAGCTAGTTTGATTATTGGAAGAGCTCTTAATTCATTAGCTCATGTTATATTGAATACTTGTTTGTTACTTTGTTCATCTCTTTAAGTTTTTATCACTTAGTTAATTGGAGCTATTTGGAAAGTTAAACACTTGTTAACCCAATATTTACATTGTCATAATTAGATCCTATTATGGTCAATTCCTAATCTAATTTAAGATCTCTTAAATTCTTAATTAAATAAGAATCTATCCTAAAAGGCCAGTCTATAACAAAAAATTACGCACTTAAATAAAAAAAGATCTTTAACATAAAAGAACAAGTATAACATATTTATTCCATTTACTTACCTAACCTTAACTAGTAAAGAATTTAGCCACTTATGGTTTTCATCAAACATAAAGATTTAATTAAAAATATCCTTCTTGATAGATTTGTTAATTTGCCTTTATTCTTCATCTTTATTATAGTAGTAAGACAGAGGCTTAATTATGTCAAGATTTATGTTGACATTGATCTAGAACATAGTCTACTTAAGACTTGTAAAGTGGCTATTTAAGATGTCTAAGACAATAAATTAATAAGGGAGCTAAAGATAACATAGGACTAGAAACCATCATCTAAGAAAGATAAGAACAAAAGTACTTAGATTCCAACAAGGAAGAAATTTAAAATAGGAGGATTTGAAGAACTAAACTCATTCTTGCAAATGTCTTCTAACCCTCCTCCCAAATGGATGACTGAGGTGGGCACCCATACTAAAGAATTTGGGCCTTCCTCACAAGGAAAGGATAACAATGATAATGTCCCAAAAAAAAGGTAGCAATTATGAAACATGGTAATATTCTAATTATTGAGGCTCAACCTATAGAATTTACTCCTACGAAACAACCTACACAAACATTAGATGCTACCCAAACTCAATATAATAGAGCTACTCTTAAGAATCAATCCACTCAACCTATAGACACCCTATGGTAGGTAGGATATATTGAGTTACTTTTTACTATAGACATGTTTGAGTTTGAAACCCTAGCGAGGAGTAAGAGAAGAAGTATAAGGAAGTCTACAATCAAAAGCTTTTAACTCTTCCTTTATTGTCCTTAGTCTTTCTGGAATTTGTTGTAAAAAAATACCTTAATCTAAACAAACCTTTAATCTACACAAACCTAACCTTGTTGGCCTATTAGAAACAAGACTAAAAAATGGTTCAATTAATGAAACCTCTTCTTATGTATTTCTTAAATGGCTTTACGTAAGTAACTTAACCTACTCTAATTATATTAGAATTTTAGTTGCTTGGAACCCAAAAGTGATAGATTATACTCTTATTATTTCCTTATATCAACATATGGCACTAAGAGGGGGTGAATTAGTGTATAAAAATTCTTTCACAAAAATGTAGAATCTTAAACATATTTATCTAAAATAAGTAATTAGATAATATAAATGCAAAATTAAGGTAAAGAGAGAGAATAGTATACACTATGATTTATCTTGGTTAAGAGTTATCCACGTGCCCCTAATCCTGTCCCCAATACCACTGTTGAGCTTTCGTTCTTATAATAACTTGAAACTAACAATGTCATAGATATAATCCTTTTTCATAGGCTAAAGGAAAACCTTTCACTCGTTTCTTTTTTTAGGCTCAAGAATAACCTCACAACTACTCGATACATTAGAAAAATACTTCACTTGATAATCACAAGAGGTTATGAATGAATGCATAAGAAATATTTGATTGTCTCACTCAAAAAATATGCACATAATAAAAAGCTTTCAAGTAATAAACTTTTGAAAATAAGAGCTTTATAAGAATCAAAGCAGTATATCCACACTAAACTTTTTATATTCCTCAACGTATATATAAACATAACAAAAATCCTATTTATACTTAATAGATTATGATAAATCTATTGGGTAATGGTAATATTACCATTTGTCCAACAAGCAAAACATATAAATGCATTTACCCGTTGTATAATGTTATAATCTTCTGTACAGTTTGGAACCTTCAGAACATTCGGTCGACTTATAGGTCTTTTCTACTGTGTTCAGTCGACCAATCTATTCATTCGGTTGACCGATAGACTCTTTTCAATTATTTGATCGACCGAACAGATCATTCAGTCGACCGACCTATCTTATTCGGGCGATTGACCTCGGGACTATACTCAACTGAATAATTGTTAAAATATTTCTATATAATAAACTAAAATTTCAACATACAAATATGTCCAAACAATTTTTAACCTTTCTTTAATATCATATGTACATTTTTATAACTAATTTAAATAGGTATCAAGAGGTTTACTTTCATGTAATCATATTAAAAACACATAATACCTCTTGATTATGCACTTATATGCATATTCTAAAAATATGTATGCATGAACATTAAACAGAGCCTCTTGAGAATACCAGAATAAAAGAAAGTACAGTTTATACTAAATAAGCCAAAATAAAAACTTGTTCTAAACTTCTTCTTCAATCTTTGAGTCTTCATATGATTCTTCAATTTCTTCTTCAAGACTCTTTGATCGGTCAATTTAACATATCTTTCAAACATATTTAAAACATATACATTAGTAACAAAAACTTTTTTTCATTACCAAAATAGGATGGAACCACCCTTGGTTCAACAATCTCCCCCTTTTTGGTTATGACAAAACTAGGCAATATGATAAATAAAATAATTAGTAAAACACCATAGCAAATAATCAATCATGGAATAACAATTGTTAACCATTTGGAATCACACCATAACAAATAAGTAGCTCCCCCTCAATTGTTAGCTCCCCCTTAATTAAACAACATGTTTAAAAAATATATTAATTTGCTTTTATCATATCCTTCTCCCCTTTTTTGGAATCACCAAAAGGGTATAATCACAAGATCAAGTACACCAGTTCTTGTGGCCTTGCCAATGAATAAGCCTATTTCGAAGTATGGGGTTCCAATAGCCTAACAGAGCCCTCTAATTCCACCTTTAATCCTCTTAAAAAATGCAACTAAGTAATCTATTGGTAAATTGAGCTTATTAGAATATTTGTCAAACTTGGAACAGTACTCCTGCATAGAGCTCTCCTGCTTGAGGTCTTTGAAGTCACCAATAGGATCCTCAAAGATCTCCTCATTAAACCTCTATTTAATAGCCTTTACTAGCTCTTCCCATTCCAATGGTTCCCTTGCTGTTATGTTTTTCATAGTCAACTGATACCATTCTAGTGCATTACCCTCCAAATGTATATAACTGCTATCCCTACTTTTTTACTAGCTGGAGTATTATCTACCATAAATAATTGGTCACACTTGTATACCCAGCTTTTCACTCTTGTTCTCTCAAACACTAGAAAATCTATCTTGCTAAACTGAGTAACTGTAATGTAGCCTTCACCCTCCATTGATACCTTAGCAAGGTGTAGTGGTTGGTCTCTACCAGGAGTGTTGTTGTGTGTGCTGATAGATGGGTTTTTGTTTGTGCTGTCTTTGCTCATAATTTATTGGAGCATGATTCTTAACTCCTCCATCACATTCTCTTATTTTGCTGTTTTATTGTCTATTTGTGTAGTTCAAATTTTATTTTCTTATAATAGCTTCTTATATCTATTTTGGCATTCTACTATAGATTTTAAGCCTTCAACAAGAGATTTCAAATTTTCATCAATCCTCTAAATTTCAGCAGCTCATCTACCTTCAGTCATGGTGCCAGGGTCGTCTGCTCTAATTCCAGTTATTGCTGATTAAGTGAAAAGAATGGTGTAAACCACCAAAAGGGAGACGAGAAGAAGAATGAGGGAGGAAGACACAACAGAAATTTTGATAATTGATACCTGTAATACCAATTCATTACAATCATATAGTATTCAAGTGAAAATAGGGGATAATTAGTAACAACCACGCGTAACTATATATTGCTGGACAGATTGAAACTTATTATTGACTAACTGATTCTACGACTTTGTTTCTAAGGCTTAGTATGCGACAACGTTTAAGCCTTTGGAGAGCCTTCTGGATATCACCTTCACGTTGTCGTTTTATTAGTAACAAATTGAATTTGGGTCCATAGATTTTGAGAACACTTCTAGGGTTAATAAAGAAGATATGATTTTGAGTGAACAAAGAGTGGTTTAATTGTGTGATGATTGATGGGAGTTAAAGCATTTGGGAGGAACAACGACAGTGGTGAAGCAAATTTATGGATGGTAATAAAGGAGGGAAAAACTAGCTCAATACTCTACTTTACTACTTTCACTAAAAAATTTTAATTAGAAAATGAAAAACATAAAAATTTACTAAAATTATTAATTGAAAATTTAAAAATATCTATGTGGCATGCCACGTTATACATGACTTGTCATCCTTTACTACTAACATCTTGACTATGTTAGCATTGTTAACGAAATTGTTAACGACAGGCAAATTTTGTAATAAATTGAAAGTTCGCATATTTAGTTAACATTTTTTTTAGTTCAGACTACAATAGAAAAATTGACCTAAGTTTTGGAATTTTTTTAATTTGCCCTTCTTTTTATTTGGTGTTTAAAGTATTTTTCATATGAATTAGTATTGTGATTGTTCTATGTAGGTCATTGTATCTTGAGATGGTATGTACATATCCAAATGGCACTACTCAATATTAATGATACTTCAATGGAGTTTATCTATTCCTTTCCCTTACATTGGTTTCATTTTTTATATATATTAAGGGAAAAGGATTGACTACATGGCTAGTCTCTTATGGTTGGCCCCATTATTATAATAATATATATATATAAATAATTAAAAAATATATGATAATATAATATTATTATTATTATAAGGCTGTAAGGCCATGGATGCCCATGGTCTGCTAGCCATATAGTTTTTCCTTAAGGACAATGTATGTCTTAAGTGCGAGGGGATGGTTTATTGAATTCCTTATACATTTGAATAATTGTGTGTCTTTAATAGTAAGTGACTAAATATCTTACTTTGGGATTATTCTTGGGGTTAATTGATTATTAATCAATATACTTTAATGTAGTTGGTCTGATTTGCATGGTTAATATTGAATAACTCTCAATTAACTATGATTTTTCTTAATTATGGTTGTGTGAATTACATGTATCAAATTGGCTTTTGTATGTAGTCTAGTTTTTAGAAAAATTTGTATAGTTTTTTATGCAAACTTGGAATAAGGTGTTCAATTTGTGGGTAGTTTTCTTGAAATAATTTGAAATTTTGGAAAAGATTAAAAATAGAATTTATGAAGTTAAAAAATACATAAAAATAAGTTTCTTAATTAAACTTGGCTTTTGCTCGGCTTTAATTGGATTTACTAAACTATCATTTTTTTATTAATTGAATTTTTTACTTTAAAAAAATTGTTAAGAAAAGACAAGATAAAGCGTATAATGCACTTATTAAGTTATTATTCATGGTAAGATGGAGTATAAAATGCACTTATCATTGCATAATGAAGCATAAAATGCATATAGCAAATTACCATTAGAAGAAGTTTGCATGATTATTTAGGTATAGTTGACTTGAAACTTAATATTGTCTACTAAGTGTTGGTTTGTTATATTATGTGACCATATGTGTTAAGCCATAGTTGAGATTAAGTTAGGAGAGGCTGACTATTATTAATTGTATTAATTTGTGTTAGAGTATCTAATTGATTTTTTACTTTTGTTGGAATAATTTTTAAGTGGGTGTTGGGATAGATTGTTTAGGGATAACCAATCGTTTAAGTGTGGGTGAAGTTGATAGTGGGTAATTTAGACAATTTTATTGAAAGATTCTTTGATACTTCTTACCCATGTTTAGGTGTTATTATTATCCCTTTAATGAGTCTTTTTGATAAAATTTTAGGAATGTTTCGGATTTGGGGGTTTAAATGTTAAAAGAAACAATATTTTTAAAGAATGCTAAGTAAAATGACCCATTTTAATTAGTACCATTCATGTTGTAGCAAAAATCATTGTTTTAATCATAGAAAGAAGTTAGAAAATAGATAGCTCATATAATCGACACCATTTTTCTCCCTAGGAAGCAACATTTTACTCCCTAAGAAACACAGAAGATCAATGGCTCCTAATAACAGCAACATTTTACCTAGTTTCAAATGCTATTTATGTCTTGAAAGTTTAAAGTTTGAAGTCTATTTTGGACTAAAGAGGATAAAAACTTGCCTTAAATAATTATTAGTGTTTCCTTAACCTGAACAATTGTCAGAATATTTAAATAAGAAGAGATGGAAACAAGAATTGGAGAAGACTATAAGCAAATCAATTAGGGATTGATGACTAAAAAAGGTTAAGATAGAAGAGAAGTCAACTGGATTATGCTACTAACCTACCCTAAATGGATTTAATTGAAGAGGAAAAAAAAGCAAGACGTTCGTTGGAGTTTAAAGGATAATGATAATTAGCTTTCTTGAATCTCTACTTCTTGTTTGCTTTTCTATTTTCAACATCTCGACAATGAACTAAATTTTTATTATCTAAATAGGAAAAACTTTGGCATTTGATTATGCAGGAATAAATCTTTAACTTTAATTCAAGAATTTTATTTTCTGCTAAATTATCTATGTTCTTTAGTACATAAATAGATATTTTTTGGTAGAGGAAATAATTTATATTAGAGAGTTAAATTATCATAAATACAAAAAACATTCTAAGGGAAATCTAATTCCAGATAAAAATATCTAGTTGATTATTTTCTTCTTAAACATATCTTTAATTGTTCTATTTTTTATTAGTTAATTTAATTTAGTTTTGATTTTAGTTATTAGATTTCCACCTAATTGCTTATTAGGTTAAATAATAATCTATAAATTTAGGCAATATTCCTTAAAATCTTTTGTAAGAACAACATTCACCTTACTATAATATAGAAATAATAGATGTACTTATCTAAATTTATGAGGTATAAAAGTTACTTAAAGTAGATTAAAACTCACATGTAAATTAGTTTTACACACTTTAAAATTAAAGTTCAGGTGCTTCTCTTTTACAATTTTATCTACAAGGATTTGATATTAGATTATATTTTCAATTCTTAAGATTTTTTTTATTTGAGGACTTGCATGTAGAAAAGACTTTTCTTTTTATTTTATTTTCTACTTTTGTGTCTTTTTAATCTTCATATAAAATAACCTCTCTTTTTATGAAAAAAAAAATTACAAAAGATAGAGGCTATGAGTAATCAACCTAATTTTCTTCCCATAATGTTATATATATATATATATATCATATATTATACTTAAAAAACATAACACAAGGCCTCCCTTTTCTTAAAATATAGAGGCTTCACAAAGTTTTATGATTGAAAATCAAGTTTGAGAATTCTTGATAAATAAATTTTTAGAAGACTTTTTAATCTATAGTTTTGTTTGTCAAGACTTTTGATAGAAGGTTAAATAAATAAATAAACATTTAATATATTTTCAAACTAAAATTATAATGGAGAATACTCAATCATTAAAAAATATTTAATGAACTTTTCATCCTCTACTCATGGTAAGATTTTTATAACATGGAATTTTTTTAACTCATATGTATGGTGGATAAATTTCATATAATTACTTTTTAGTCTATAGTTTTTTTTGTCAAGACTTTTGATAGTAAGGTTAAATAAATAAATAAACCTTTAATACATTTCCAAACTAGAATTATAATGGAGAATACTCAATGATTAAAAAATATTTAATGAACTTTTTATCCTCTACTCATGATAAGATTGTTCTAACATGGATTTTTTTTACATAAATGTATGGTGGATAAATTTCATATAGTTATATGTTTTGTGGTTGAATGTTTAAAGGTGGCAGAATTTATAGAATCAAAGAAGGGTGACATTGCTTCTTTAAAAAAACATACCATTTTATGTGCATAAAAGGAATGAAAATTGTTTGTAGTAACAAGTAGAACAAAAATAAAAAAATCAAAGAATTTATCTTTTAGAGACACTACAACAACAATATGTCCTAGACTTAAGGCACTCTCTTATATGATTTTAAATGCACCCTTACTTCAAGATCTACATAAGAAATTCTAGATGATTATGGATTCATAAAAGTATAATTGGGGAACAATATGAGCCACTATTGTGATAGATATATTGAGTGATCTAAAAGAAAGAACCTTAATCAATTTCTTGGTTTATTGTAATGTCTAAAATAATTTTTTATCAAGTATATTGATACTTTTGTTTTCGTAAAAGTTTTTATACTTTATTTAAATAATTTTTGAAAATTTCAATTATGTTGGACTAAAAAATATAATCCATTATGTTTTAGACAATACAGCTAACTATGTATACACCAAATAATTGTTACGAATGTTTTATGCATTATATAAATCCCATTTCAAAAGATATTGGTTATATGAATCATATTGTTAAGCTTACTTCACTTGAATTTAAAATCACAATTTTTATGTATGATCATTTAATATTGTCTTGGTTAAGAAAAATAAGAAGATTTAGCTAAGATTATCTATTATATTAACTTTAGAAAGTGATTATAATCATAAATAAGTGCTTCAAAATTTAGTGACAAGTAAACCCATTTCATGTTATAAGATATCAAATGGTATTAAAGAAAAAGAGAGTTATACTATTTCTTTATATAGTAATTTTTTTGGATGTTAGTTTAATTATTTATAAAATTGTAGTTATATTTATAAAATTATTAATGATTGTTAACTTATAAAAGAAGTTGCCTTTTAATTATATATATGACAGTATATATGTTTGTGGATAAAATAGATGATTTTTAGGAGGCATTATTTAGTGTTTTACCTATTATTTATGATGATTTTATCTATTTATTAATATTTTTATTAAGTTTGAGGTTTGATAATTGTGTTTTAGTATGTGTTTTTTTAAGTATTTTAAATGTGTTTCTTGCATAATAGGTTGTAATTATTGTGTTTTAAGATTTATTTTGTGTGTTTTTGTTTAGTATAATTTTAATTATTATTTTGTTTGTGTTAGGTATTAATTTGGAGTAATTTTTGATTATTTAAGTGTTTTTATTTATGTTATGTGTTTAATTATTTAATTATTAATATTGGGTTAGAATTAAATCTTATTGGTGTATTTATGTATTGTGTAGGGTAAATTAAATTTGAAAATTGAAGTTGAAAATAAAAAAGAAAGAAAGAGAAGCTTGAAGTTTGAAGAATGAAGCAAAAAGACTAATCCTAGACCAAGTAAAAACCCACCAAATCTGCTAGAACTTGAAGCTTGAAGCCCAAGGGAGTCAGAAGCCCGCCTAGCTGAAGCTTAGAAGCCCTCCTAGCTGAAGCTTAGAAGCCCTGCATGCCTGCTGGGAGCATCACCCGTTGGTTTGGAGTTGAGCCCTCAAGCCCATCCGCCTGGAAGTCTGCGAGCTACCCCAACCTAACCTACTTCACCCAGCGTCTGGCCCGCTCACACCTAGGTTGTCTCAGTTGGAGAGCCCGCGTCTCTGGCCTGGCGAGCTTGGACCTGCTGTTGCTCCTCCCTCTGGATCACGCGCCAACCTGCCAACCCACTTGCCCACCAACTTGCATCGCCTGGACCCACCAGCAGCAACCCTACAACAGAAGGAGTGGATAGAAATAAAAACATAGAAAAAAGGCAAACAAGAAAATTAAAGGCAAGCAAGCACAGACATAAGAGAGTTTAGATAAGAAGAGGAAATGCAAGGAAGCACATACAGCCAAGACAGATTTAGACAGAAAGTATGGAGGGAGTAAGAGAGCAGCATACAAAAATTAATCATCCAAGCTTCCTCTCCAAGCCACCAAACTTCAAGAATTCTTTCAATATTTATTTATTTTTCCAATTTATTTTTCTTTTATTTTTTATTTTTTATTTTTATTTATCTTATTTTTATTTTATTTATTTTATATTTGGGAGAATATGGATATGATTGAACTTATTTTTATTATTATGAGTGGCTAAAATATTTTTAGGATTTGTTGTTTGAATTATTT
>JAOXYD010058928.1:0-13044 GCA_028565735.1 Pinacopodium congolense
GAAGATGAGTACTAACAACAACAATTTGACGCCACCGGAGGACGCGATGATGCAGTGAACGGACGAGAAATAACTTCTCAAGAACTTAGAATTAATTAGATTATATATATATAAACGATAAAAGGAAAGGGAAAAAGACTAAAGAGTAGTGGCGATGAGGGGGCGCGCTGGAGGTTCAGATACTAACGTGGGACTTTCACGTGGTATGTCTCTATTGGGTGGGACCCGTAACAAAGCTTGTGAGGATGGACCTTCTCAGTAAGTGAGGACATGTGGATGGATAAGATAGAGCCATCAACTGCATGATATAAATAAA
Organism: Pinacopodium congolense; assembly: GCA_028565735.1. NCBI lineage: Eukaryota > Viridiplantae > Streptophyta > Magnoliopsida > Malpighiales > Erythroxylaceae > Pinacopodium > Pinacopodium congolense. The sequence goes on from JAOXYD010058928.1 coordinate 317, forward strand.
TTTGACAACAAGGTATAGTAACAAGCAGGATTAAAAATTCACCAAAACTATGAACTCCCTGGGTTCGTAGCCATCCATAGTCGCCGAGGGCCACATATTTGCCTCGTAAGGTAGAAGGCACCTAAAGAGTCGTCGACGGTGTTATGACTTGCAGGGTAGCAAGGGCTATGCACTCCAATTAATGAAAGGCATTTTCGGGGACTGCCTTTTCAATCTCCCAAACTCCTAATTTTGTTCGTTAATCAACTTTGTCTATGTTCTTATATCAGTCATTTCGTCTCTTGGGTTTATGTTGTTAGCCTAATAACATATCAGTTACCATCTTAATCTACAATGAAATTAAGACAATTCATCAATGTTGTTCGCTCATGAGAACAGCTGGCTTTGTTGGAGTTTCAATAGTTTTGAATTATCTCATATGTTACCATTATTGGATTATCCTCGTTAAGATAGTAGCAGCCAATTGATGTTACCTCGTTGCAAGATAGTAGCATGAAATTCCTACCACTACTCCAGTTATGTACAAAGAAATAACTGATACTAGTAAGCAGACAGGTGTTGGAATGGATCCTTGAGTGTTTTCTTAGTTCATTATCAAGGTGTAATAAGATAGGTTGGGGTACATGGGCAACAATCTTGCGATACAGTATAGAATCGTTATCTAAGAGCACAATGGTAGGTATTAACGGCAACATTGTGCTCCACTGTAAACCGTCGTCGAAGAAAACGCTTCAAATATAAAATAACGATTGAAGAAGGAGATGAATGATACTGTTTAGGTTACTATAGACTTCTGCTTAAGGCCGTAGAAAAATGAAATGTGATTCAACTATACTAAACTTTTGAAAGTTTTCATAAAACCTAATGTACCCAATTGTTTTCAGTTGAATAATAAAAATCAAAGTTGCTCTACGCCCGGGGACATAGGAAACATAAAGTCTTCAAACTTAGTTAAATCTGTGTGTTCTTTATTTTTCTTTAATCTCTATTGCCATTTATTTCTTAACAACTGATATAAGAGCGTACAGTTGAGATGGAGATAAATTTTGTTGCAAAGTTTGATTAATCTAGAAATTTTGGATTATGGCAATGAAAGGTTAATGATTTATTAGCATAGTAACGGATTTTAAAGGCACTGGAAACTTAAATCCATAGATGCTTTGGTTTGGGAAGAATTATAGGAAAGAGATGCAAGTACTATTCGGTTGTGGCTGGCAAATGAGGTTATGTAGGCAAATGAGGTTATATACCATGTGATGAACGTATCATCTTTGATAGAAGTATGACTAAATTTGGAGAGTCAGTATATAGCAAAATCCCTCACTAACAAGATATATATGAAGTAGAAGTTGTATAGGCTAAATATGCAAGAAGGAATAGACCTAGTATAGTACATCAATGTCTTCAATCAAATAGTCTCGGATCTGTTAAGGTTGGAGGTAAAGATTGAAAATGAAGACCAAGCTTTGATATTATTGTGTTTGTTACCCTCATATGAATATATGGTGACTACACTCATATATGGAAAGGAAAAAAATTATGTGAAGGAGATTAATACTATGTTATGGGCTCACAATTAATTAAAAAAAATAGTGGTGACAGTTCTCAAGGCAAAAGATTGTATGTAAAGGATAATTAGGATTGAAGGAGGAAAGAGGACAGAGATTGCTCAAAAAAAAGGAATTCAAAGTTTAAGCCCAGAGGGAAGAAGGGCTTATGGTGTTATACATGCCAGCAGACAGGCCATTTTAAGGAAAACTATCCAAACAAGAAGGAGAAAAATAATAAGAAGAAAGGAAAAGATGCCAAAAATTATGCTAATTTCGTGTAGAGGGATGACATAGAGTACATCAACAAAGACATACTATCAGTATCATCAAGTTAGTTTACAAATCAGTAGATTCTGGACATGGGATTTTCATATCACATAGCACCAAACAAAGACTAGTTTAAGTCATACAGTTAAAGAAATTTTGATTTTGTTCACTTAGGTGATGAAAAGGCATGTGCAGTTATCGGAGTTGGGCAATTAAAAATTAAGATATATGATGGAGTCGTGAAGACGTTATATAATGTTAGACATGTATTAGAATTGAAGAAGAACTTGATGTCGATGGCGACATTGCATGCTAATTATTGGGAGTACAAATCTGGAGTTAGCAAAAGCATCAAGGTTATTAAGGGTGCATTAACTGTGATGAAGAGGATGAAAATTATAGAAAGCATCTACAAACTGATAAGAAATATAATTGTAGGTGGAATTAACACTGTGGAGTCAAAGGATAGCACTATACTGTAGCACATGAGAATGGGTCATCTTAGTGAGTGTGGGATGACAGAATTGCATAAGTGTGGTTTATTGCAGGGTGTCAATAATTGTAAGTTAAATTTATGCAAGTTTTGTGTACTCAGGAAACAGTCTAAAGTAAATTTCAAGACTGGTAAAAATAAGACATAGTATAATAAATTATGTGCATTTTGATGTATGGGAACCTACCAAAGAAATATCATTAGGTGGGTCTCACTATTTTTTCATGTTTATTGATGAATTTACTAAGAAGGTCTAAGTTTACTTTATAAAATAGAAGTCAAAAGTCTTTACAAGTTCAAGAAGTGGAAACCTAAGATAGATAATTAGACAGGAATGGGTTAAAACTTTGTACTTCATGAACACAAATGTATTTGTCAAAGAGGTATTTACGAGGGCTCAAACTTTGCTCCCTCTACCTTGCCCAATTTCTCGCAATTGTTTACTTATGCTTCATCCAACTACCCTTCTAGGAGCCATTGATCACACACTATATTACTTGTGAACATTGTCTTCCTTTAGTCATGGATCTTGGTGGACGGTTATTTAGTCAAGCTTTCAGAATTATCTTCATTTAGACCCACAAATGCTTTTAATGTGTTAAATGGTGTCCTATTAAAACTATTTGGAGAAGAGTTATACTAAGAATCATCATAACATTTCGTTGATGAGTTACCAAATTCATTATGTAAGTCCATTGCATGACTAAACTCATTGGGTATTATGGATTCACATACCAACATGCTCAATCCCAAAAACTCTTTGCCATCTATTTTTATTTTTAAGTTTTCTGTCATGCCCTTGGGATCAAGCTTTTCTCTCATAACAATTTCATGTGCATTGATTCATATGGAAATTTCCATAAAATCGTTGGTGTTGATCCTTCGCGTTACCTATATTGATTTAATGGTAATGCAACTGAAAACGGACAACATTTTATGAAATATAGAGGTGACTTTAAATTTTTAGCATATATTACTAAAAGCACACTTATAGCTTCACCAAGATAAACACACATGTAATCTTTACCTTTTTTAGGTTAAATAGTTAGTCCTCTCACTTTTGGTTGTGCTGCGTTCTCTTTGACTCGCAAAGTGAGCTAAAATTTTAACAAATGTGAAGAAAACATGAAATAAAAAATACAAAGGGAGAAATCCAATCTCCATTGGAAATATGTATTTACTGCAATAAGCAATCTCTGTCTGTATTTAATAGCCAATGGACGTTCACATAATAACGACATACCTTACTTAACATATTTCATTAGTTCTCCAAAATTGACATCCTTCATGGCATGAATGACCTAGCTTAGTAGGAGGCCATCAAATAATAAAAACTTTGTTAGAAAATAAATGAAATATGACCTTGACATGATAGATGTTGAAAAATTATAGACTTGGAGATCATGTGTTCTTCGTGCCTGTTATAACTAGAGTGTTGTCCTCAAGAAAAGAGTGTATAAAGATAAAGCACTAATTTTTTACTGAAACTTTTGGGTCCTACCTAATGTTGATTGGGTCAGGTAGTAAACAATTTCTAATTAGCTAATGTTAGAAGGCTTAAGGAGGGTTAAGAAGGGGTTTAGAGATGTTGGAATGAAGACAAAAGGCATAAGACCCAAAAGAGGAAAACTAGCTGTTGGATTCGACTATATAACGACACCCTCTGCAAAGTTCAATGACGCCATTGAGCTATGAACAGCCCGTCGTTGATGCCTTCTAGAGGCAGGGTATAACGACACTCAAGTAGGGTGCCATTGATTGATGAACAAACCAGAAAGACAGAATATGTTGCAAAATTAACTCCAAACATTTCCAAATAAGTTTCTAATGATAATTGAGTTTTCAAACACTTTTGAAATCATGTATTGAAGCTATATGAATAATCAAATACCTTAAAACACTTCAAACATAAGATTTGGCCTATGAATTGAGATAAAATGCACTTCTGACATTTCAAATGCAATGCATGATCAAACTTAAGCCCTTAGGTCAATTGAACATCAAGTAAAACTTACAAACATATTTGAAACAACCTATCTAAGGTCTTGGAACTTCCAAATCACTTGAATTTCCAATATCTTCAATTTTGACCTTCAAACTCCAAGCTTTTCATAATGGATTCTTCTTGAAACTTACCTAACTTTAAGATTAACATCGTAAACTCAAACCATTAGTGATAAAACATGTTTTGGTATCATCAAAACCAAGATTGGAACCTCCCTTAGTTCAACAACATTGAATTTTAAATGCAAAAATTGATAGAAGAAAATAAGGCTTTAAAGAAAAAATTAAAATTGATAATTGTGGATGGTTGTGAGCTTAAAATGAGAGAGGAAAATTCATCACTTAAAATGGAGATTGGTTCCCTTAAGGATTCACTTTCTAAATTCACTATAGGGAATAAGAAATTAGAAAAAATTTTAAATGGTCAAAAGGTTGTAAATGATAGACATGGTCTAAGTTATGTTAGTGATAATGGACCTTCGTCTAGTTTAACTAAATTTGTTAAAGGAAAGAACTTAGAGGAAGACAAACCTAGGCCAACCATTAAAAATATTTGTAGGTCTTCATTGTTTAGCTCTCTTTCTAAGAAGAATCATTATGCATTTTTGTATGTATCAAGATTGTGACATAGAAATAATGTGCACATGCCTAAAATTAGACATAATTTCTTTGTTAACGCATATCATCAAAATGATGAATATAGGCCTTCTACTTCATATACTTGCATGAATGTTTCTAGAAATGTGTATCTTGCTCATCATAGACCATTAAATGTTCCTCATGGATAATATAGAAAAGAATTTGATTAAAGAAAGATTTTTAGCCCTAGAAATGCATATAAGACTAACATGAGATCTCATTATCACTTTTATGATGCATATAGAAGTTTTAAAGATTCTAGACCAAGGCATAATTATAGAAATGTATATAGGTCACGTGCTCCACTCTTTTTTCATTATTGTGAACGTTTTAGGCATGCTCATCATTTTTTTAATCATTTAAAAAATGTAAATATTTTTCCAAATGGATGAGATACTTATGAAACTAACCATCAAGGACCTAAGATGATTTGGGTACGAAAAATTTGTTAAATTTATTTGTAGGTTTTCAAGGGTATCTCTAAAAACATAAAAGGAAAATCACCAAGAAACATATTTTTAAACCAAGGAAGTAAAACATCCAAGTACTAAAATTGGTGATAAATGTATAAGGGAGGTACGCCTTAAACTTAAAATTGCATGGTTCTTTCTTTTAAATGTTACTTGATATTTTAGATGCTTCAAAGCCATGTTTATAATAATGTTTTATTTGGATGTCTTAGAAAGTTTAAAGTTACCTTAGGTTATGTTTAGGAATAATTTCTGTATATTATTGTTCATAATTGATAATTGATGTTTTCTAAGTGCTTACTTGAATGTTTCTAAGTCTTGACATGTTCTTACATTAGAAATCATATTTATGATTTCATAAATATGTTTTTTTTAATCTTTTTGATTATGTTGAGTATTTTTCTATTTGGTTGAAGAGATTTATGAATGAAATTCCTATATCATTAGATGTTGAATGCTTAGTAACATCAACACTTATGTCTTGATAAATATCTTATTATGATCATTTTTAGTGCTTCTCGAGTGTTTAGATGATTTATGGATTACATGGCTTGATTTTGTAAGGAAGCACATAGAAGCATTTTTAACACATTTTTGATAATCCATTTGACCTTTTAATCCATTTCATATTTTTTAAAGTTTGCACTTACATATTTTTAAAAAATGAAAGTTCTTTCATTGAGGGAGAGCTTAGGAGTTTTATAAATGAAGAAGGATTTCTTTTTACAAAACTGTTCACTAAAAAGTTTGATGCTTTTAATGAACATGCATTAGTTTACAAAAAAGGTCTTAAAATTTTGGTTTTGAAGCATTATGCTTATATTTAGGGGGAGCATGGAACTTTATTTATTTTCAAAGTTTCAAAAGTTGATTTTTGATAAATTCATGCATGGTATTATTTTTCAAAGATAGAGAAGGATTTGTTTTTAATTCTTTATCAAAGGGAAGTTTTGTATGATGCTTTTAAAGTTGATATGCTTGTAACTTGTTTATTCCATTCATATGCTTGCTCCTTGATATGAGAGTTTTAAATGAAAATGATGAATTTAGGGATCTTGTACTTGTGTTTGAATTTGAATGATGTTTATAAATTTTTTGTGGTATGACTCTCTTCATGAATTTTATATTTTGCTATAAAAGTTTAATTTTTGAAAATTGAGATTGCATGAACTGAGGAGGAGTTTTAAATTTTGAAGATTTGAAAATTGAAAAATTTTGGAAATTATTATATGATTTCAATTAACTTAAGGAGAATCAGTTAAACTTTAAAGTTTTTATGTTTTATGGTTAAAGTTGAGATTTTTTAAACAATTTTGGAATTGTGTCAAGTATGAAGTAATTTAATTGATACCTTGAAATCATTTGCATCTTATATATGATGTTGTGGTGTTAATTTGATTTTTGGATAGTTCTTTGTTTTCGATTATGTACAAAGGTGCAATATTCCTTTTTAGCATTGATAAATGATATTCGTTGTTGCTACTTGTTAATGATGCTTTATGTTATATGCTTGTTTTGATTATTATTAACAATTGGTAGTATGATACTTGTCTTATTATAATTAATTGGTATCAATTATCAGTTTGCATTGCTTTTGCTGCAATTGGTATTAATAAGTGAGTTTTTCAACAATTGGTATCAACTATTGTATAGGTTTTTGGTTTTATTAACAAGTGGTATCTTGTTTTGAAAAATGGGTTTCACTAATAACAACATCAATAATTGTTATCAAGTTTTGTTTTCTAACAATTGTTATAGTGTTTTTGAACAACTAGTTTAGACAAGTCTCTTTTTCAACAAATTTGGTATAAAGTTTGTGATTTTTTTAGTATTAATCACTTTTTAACAATAATTAATATCTGTTTTGATGATTGTTCAATTATTGAGTTTTTATTAATGAGATTTGATTGTCTTGGTCCCTCTTTGAATTTTTATGACATCTTTTTGTATGTTCCTAAGAGGGAGTGTATTTGAAAATTAAGGTATGATTTGTTTTGGTATCAAATTACATTTTAAACATTGACGAGTCTCGTTTGAGATATATGAAAGAAAAAAATGTGTGTATCTTTTTTTTTCCGATTTATGTGTGAATATTGGTATTATAGTGTTACGATTTTCATATGTGACTTTTTTGTATTAGTATTTGATCTTTATATCTTTTTGTAATTAGACGTCTACTTTTTGTTGATTACAAATGGGGGAGAATGTTGGATGTGATATTAGAAAGGGGTAGTAAAAATTATTTACATGTATTTGTGGTTTGGTTGTATAATTTGCTTGTTATGTGCATCTAAAATCACATAGTTTTGTCATCATTAAAAAGGAGGAGATTGTTGAACTAAGGGTTGATTCCACCCTTATTTTGATGATGACAAAGCATTTTCATGAAGTGTTTGGTGAAGAGTTGAAGTATATGCATGTTGATCCTTAAGGATAAAAGACGTATATGGAGTTCATGAAGTATGTTAGAGATGTATAAAGACCTAAGTTTTTGAGAAAGAGAAGTATTGAAGTTGAACTTGAAAATGACGATGGATGAAGATCAAGTTCTAGAGTAGTGTTTAATAGGTTTTGTGTAAGTTGTCCTAGCCATAGTATTTAAAGGGCTTAATCATGCATGTGCGTTCAAATTTAGTTTTGCATATAGGATGCATAATCAAGAGGTGTTATAAGTGGTTGATGTGTGTGCAAATCCTGTTGATATTTGGATGCCTGCATATATGGTATTACTAAGTATATGTGATGGTTAAGTTAGTAAAGATATGATTAAATAATTGAAATTGGTTAGATAAATATGTTAAGAAAATTTGGTAAAATAGATTAATTGATTGTATTAAGTTTGTGTAAAATGTGTTCAGATGTTTGATATTCTTTAGGATGTGTTAAAATATGTTGGATTGGGTTAAGAATTGAGTTTGGAATTATTAGGCCAAGTTTGGGTCAAAGTTGAAGTTCTTGATATGGAAAGGTCGGTCAATCTAAGGAATAGATCGATCGAACAAGGGCCAGTTGACTGACCTTAGGCCTTCGGTTGACTAATAGTGACAAATTTACAAAGTAATGTTGGGCAACGGGTGAATTTGTAACGGTTATAAATATAAACGTTATTAAACCATAATATAATGAGTATATTGATATTTATGGGTATAAATATGTGTTGTGTTTTATAAGAAAAAATATTATGAAAGATTTATAAAAGTTTTTTGAGCATTCTTGAGGTTGTTTATAAGTTTATGGCATATGCATATGTAGCGGTATATATTTTTAATTACTTTGTGAGTATTTTGTTTTGCATTTCATACACAAATTTTATGTAAGCCCTTATACACCTTAGTGAGTCAAGAGTGATTATTTTTGTAAGGTGGGAAGGTTGTTTGTGAGAAGTAAATTAGTGGAGTTTTTGTGTGTGGGTTATTCTTAAGCCATAAAAGAAGAGTATTATGAGGTTATTCTTTAGCTTTAGAAAAGGGAGTGATAGGTCATTCCTTAGCCTTGAAAGGAAGACTGAGGTTATCCTTGAGATTTAAAAAATGATTGTAATATAAACGCTTTTTTGTTTATTTATTACAATAGTGTAAAAATCTCAACAAGTGGTGTTGAGGATTAGATGTAGAGGCAAGTGAACCGCTCTAAACTAAGATAAATCGTTTGTGTCTCTCTTCTTTATTCTTTACTTTTATGCACTTACATTTATAGTTTAATTTCTTGTTATTACTTAATTTGATAAATTAGAATTGTTGTTTAGCTTCAGCTTTTAAATAAATTGATAAAAGTTTAGGTTGTGTAACTTAAAATAAGTTTTTTAAATAACTAATTCACCCCTCTCTTAGGTGCCATATAAGGCTTACAATTTGTATCAAAGCTTAGGTCTCACATGTTATAATTATAATGAATTACTAAGCAATGATTATGGCACTTAGTTTGGTAGTACCTCCTTTTTTTAGTGGAGATAATTTCTTGACTTAGAAAATTGTAATTAAGCATTTAATGAAAGACAAAAGTCTAGATTTATGGTTGAAAGTGGTATAAATACACGTCCTTAAAAAAGTGGCAAATAGGAAATTAGTGTTAGGGTTCAATTTGATAGAGTTTTAATGGTTAAGTTGTTGAATTATGACCCTTAATTCAGTGTTTAATTCTTAAATTTCTGTATTATTATGTTTAATTCACAGGATGGAGCTTAATGATGAATATTGGAGTAAAAACATGAAGAATTTCTCTTGGTTCTGCCCATAAAAGGGCCCCTAGCAGGGTGCTGTTATATGAAGAACAGGGGGCCGTTTATTGCTGCTGTATTCGAGCAGTAACGGTACCCTATCAAGGTGCCATTGTTGCGAGGCAAGGTGCCATTACTCAGTTAGTCAACAATTTTAGCTCCAAATCTTCCAGATTTCAACCTTTGGCATGTTCCTAATTAATGCTAGTGTATACTAGCACATGGGGGGAGCTCTCTAGGTCTTGAAAACATCTAAAAACACACAAGAAACACGAAGAGAGATTGTAGATCAGATCTGCCATTGAGTGAGAGTCTTCTTCTCTCATTTTTCTAGCTTTTTCTTAGTTCTAAGCTTAAAACACCTAGTTCTTTGTATTGTGTATTGTTTTATGAGTTTCTGAACATTGGAGCTTGTTATTAAGACGCATATCTCAGTCTAGGAACATCAAAGGGGGTTTCTAAACTCAGATTATATCTCATTTAGTTCCATTTTTCAGATTAATCAATGTTGTTATTCTTATGCTTGTATCTTTGAATGTTCTTGATTTTTCTGTAAGATCTTGATGAATTGGATCTTGGCTCGAGTTCAGATTCAAGTTGGGAGTTCAAGAAACATGCAGAAGTCTTTCTGGGATTTGTTGTAAGATCTAAACTTTATATTAAAGCCCTAAATTTTAGATCTATCAAAGCATGTTGTATAAATTGCATATCTTATATGTTTTGATGTAAATGTATGGCTAATCATTTCTATTGTCATGGATTGATGTTTTGAGGATTTAAAAGAGTTTGAATGCATGTTTAAACATCTTTATTTTGCTTGTTGAAGGTCTGAATGAACCAATTTTAAGCTGGCTACTTAAGATTACTGTTTAAGATAATTTAAGCATGGGAAATCATCTTAAATTGTTTGAAAAATCAATAAGCAACACGAATTAATCCTTGCATGACCAAACCTGGATTTTTTTTTATGAAAGTTGGAGTTTTGGGATTAATTTTCCAAAACTCACCTTCTTGAAATTAAATCACATTTACTTGATTTTAAAGCATAACCAATCTTTAGATAAGATTAAATGGAGAAGAAGCAAAGTCTTAACCATAGCTTTGTTTTGATTTAGTGAAGGACTTCAATCGGACGTTAAATTTGTTTTAAAAGTCAATTAAGTCATTAATCTTCCAATCCATAGCTAATTTATAAATTTAGTAATTTTCAAAATTTTTTAGAAGCAATTAAAAATCATTTATGAAATGTTTAAGCCAAAGTAGTCTAGTTTAAGTCATTTTCCAATTTCTAATCAAATTTTTTAGATTTTTCCTAAATAATTGTAGTCTAATCAACCTAGATTTTTCCTAAATGAGTTCTACCCTTGGTGTCTGAAAAATTACTCCACTTTATTACTTTTGCGATAGGTGGACTTGCTTTAAATTTCATTGGTCTTTAAAGTAAATTCATTTCGAAATCACTCACAATTTTAAAATCACTTAACCAATGCAACAGTGCAGTTGAAGTTAATTCCTTGTAAACTCAAAACTTGGTTGAGAGAACTATTGAAAATTGTTAAAGATTACAAGCATAGGGAGTTAGGGATAGAAGTCTCAAAGGGAAGAATGTTCAAGGCTACTGGGCATCATGGCAAGCTTTACTTTAGGGGAGCACCCTCACATGAATTTGATGACTTATTTGAAGCTTGATCAAGCTTATGATCACAAATGAATCGTGTTGTGTTTAGTTCTTAGGTTTTTTGACGTGTTGAATCTAAGTTCTTAAGTTGTTTGTTGCATTCTCTATATCTTTCTTGATTAATTGTTGTTTTCTTGACTTTGATTAATGTTCCTATGTTGATTTTGATGCTAATTCTTGAGTTTAAAGACTTAGAGTGAGTTGCTATCAAGTGGGAGGTCATTTTATGGAAAATAAGGCAAAATATAGTAAATCCTCGGGTGATAGAAGTCACAAAGTCCATCTATCATGATCGTGATAGATAATGAAGCTTAGTCGACCCCTATCATTTTAAACCCTCTTTTTCTTCATCTTCTTCATTTCTTTCCTTTTCCCACTCCTCTCTCTACCCATATTTAATACCTCCATCATCTTTCTAAGACTCCTTGCTCATTTTTCATTAAATCCTTATATGTGAGTTTTCTATGAAAATTTCTAGATTGATGCAGTTTTCTTCTTCTCTTATGTTATTTGATGATATTCACACCTCATTCTCACTAGATTGGGTGTTTAAGATTTGTTGTGACTCTTATCACTTTGTGTGTGTGATTTTTCATGTATTTGATTACCATGCCTCAAATGATGAAGTCTATTATGAGGAAATTCATCCCTCTTATCCAAGATCAACTGGGTGGACATGGAGTAAGGGATATTTTTTTAGATTATGGAGTTACATTCCCCATCTTTTCAAAGGAATAAGGTGAGCATTATACCTTTCATAAAAATAGAACTATTCTTACACCTATATATTTCAATTTTAATCTCTTGGAAGAGATAGGGATTAAGGATAAAGTGTTGAAATTGAGTAGAAAATGTGGTTGGGAAACATTTGTGCAAATGGAGTATCCTATATATCAAGAACTTATACTTGAATTTTTTACCTCTCTATGTTATAAATCAAAGAAACCAATAGTGATAGGAATGAATTTGGTTAACTTTTTAGAATTTATTTAATTTTAATTCATTCTTATTTTTAATATAAAAGAACTCAATTTGTGTTATATTGTGCTCAATAATAGGTTTATTATCTTGGCATAAGATATGATCAAAACATGAAGTTTGGAAAAGAAAAGAGGAAAAAGTAAAATTATGTAGTAAGAAAAGAGTAAGTCAAGTTTATCACGTATGAGTTAGTCTCTTGAAATGTCAAGTGGCAACACTTGATGCTCTTGTAAAATGGCATTCAATCAAATGTTTAAAGGAGCATAACATGTGATTAAATAGAGGGGAGGACAAGTGAGTTGCTTCCATCAAAAGGGCATCATATGGACTTAAAGGAGAGGAACTTTTGTTGTGTTGGTTAGGTGACTTTAAAATTTATGGACATTCGAAATGATTTTTACTTTGAAACCAACGTACTTTTAAGGCAAGT
>JAOXYD010058938.1:0-13044 GCA_028565735.1 Pinacopodium congolense
TTTCTCAATATATTGCAAGGTATAAGCTCAACATTCATCAAAAGCATTTATTCATTCAAAACAACAAAGTAGGAGTTCAATAAGTAGTTCAAAAGCAATCCCTACAATATATTCAACTACTCATAATGTCAATAACACTCCCAACTACCAAAAAACTTATAATAAAGATAGTAGAAGAGAAAAAGAAATAAAAACTAGATGAAGCAAACTTCTTCCTTTCTTTCCCTAAATCTGGAATTTCTGGGTGTTGATGTGCTTCTTGCCAAAAATGGAGTGATGATCTTGATTCTCTCCCTCTCTCTAGCTTCAAAACATGTTTTTAACTCAAGGAGGAATGTTTTTGTCCTCTAGTTGGTGGCTTCTAAGGCTGTGTGCCATTTTATATGTCCAAACAACTCAAAAACTCTCAAATAAGTGAACCCCATGTCATTTTTTTACTCATAGTTCCCACAATTGTGGGAATATTTCTCCAGACTTGACAGCTTTTCTAGCTTTATGCACCCTTCATTCTTCTGGTCATAACTCCTTCTCTGGAACTCTAATTGACTTAAACTTTAATAAGCAAACTCCTCACATGTTACTCTAACACTCCATAAATATTACATTTGGAGAACTATAAGTCAATTTAATGCATCTTCCAAGTCACTTGAACCACATCCAATGCTGAATTTTTGCTACCTACATATCCAACCACCAAAGTGTATCAACCCCTTCTTCAAATAAGCTTAAAATTTACCCTTAAACACTAAACAATACCAAGAAACAATTAAAAACCTAAAAGATAATGAAAAGATGAAAAAGAACAAATAAACTATGGTTAAAACATTCAAACAATACTTAAAACACATAAGAACAACCTAAAAATATATCCTAAAAACAAACTTATCAACTTCTCCACACTTAAGTCTTTACTTGTCCTCAAGCAAAAATCAAATATAACCAGTCAATTCTATCACTTCATTTTTATAAAAATCAAAGCATTCAATCCTACAAACTTTGGCCAACTCAAGTGTTAAGCTACTACATATATCATGACTACTTTTCATTAGTGCACATAAGCAAACTTAACTTATAAAACCATTACTCAAAGATAAGTATAAAAGCAAAATGAATCTTCCTCATGATTGCACTCATTTCTCTCAAGTGTTTGATGGTTAGTGTTTTGCTAAAACTTCCTATAGGAAACCACATAATCATATGCTTGCTAATACACCAATTCTTCTCCACAATGATTACATCCTAAAAATAAATCAAAACAACTTTGTTTTGGGTTATAATGAGACTAGGTTTAGGGTGGGTTAAAAAGGTTTAGGGGTTCATCACAAGCATTCATAAATTACTAAATGAACAAAGGGATAAAAAAATAAAATTTTGAGATAACAAATGTATATATTACTACTCCGCACTTAATAATGCTACTAAAATGTTCTTCCTTTTTCTTTCTTTTTCTTTTTCCATATTTTCTTTTTCTTTTCTCCTTTTTTTTTTGCATAATAATGAAGAAACAATGAACAAAATAGCACCTAAATTCAATGTGCTCTAAGAGTAGAAATATCACTTAACTCATCTTAGAAGACAAAAAACAATGGCCGATTCTTTTGCCCATACAATATTCAATCCTATTTTTGAAATGTTGCTTATTACATTGCATTCGCACTTATAATTCTTTTTTTTTATTACACGTGTATTGTCTATAACTGCCATAATGACTCGCAATTGTACTGTGATCCGTAAACCTCGGCTCAAATATATTGAATTAATGTCAAAGACAAAATTTTGTGAGTAAATTATCATGGCATAGGCGTAGTACGTACCCTTCAAACACAATTTAAACATGCATGAAACATTTTCTTTGTTTCTTTTAAATTTTAATGTCAGAAAGAACATGGCAGTCTTTTGTCAACAGAGTACTGTTGTCCTAGCCCTAAACAGCACATTCTTTATAAATCCATCCCTACCATCGACACTTCTCCGGTTTGTTCGGTGCCGTACTTACATGGATATGAACTGTCTCTAGCTAGGAACGTGTACCATGCTAGGGATTGGTAGCTAGCCACTACACGCTCGTTTAGATGGTCGTACCTAGGCCGCTACTGAAAAGTACAAGGCCTTGTAAAATGGGAAAACTGTGGGAGAGCAAAGTCCAGAATATATCATACATACATGACACATTTCCGTGGTAAAAACATCCTAACCTGACCAATGGATGGCGGGTATTCATTATTATCATCTTATGCGAGGATGATAAGACGATTCTACGTACTTCATATATATCATATGTTAAAATATTTCTATCTTTTTACGAGATTTAATTACTTCATGAGTTGTTTTTTTTTTTACAACATGATTTTAATAAATACACGACCATCGATTGGTTAATCTTGAGGGTTTTAATATGAAAATATGAATTAAACTTCTTGAACTTTAAGCTTATTTCCTAAATCTATGGGTGGACCAAACTATAGAATGGGGCTGTTAGACAAAAACCATTGACTTGAACATAGGCTTGTCTTGACTTAGTGAAGTTACCTTAGGCAAGCCTTACAATCTTAATTTAATTTAGATAGTTCATGGAAAACCAATGCCTTAGCCATTTAAACTATTTGAGTAATCCTTAAACTCATCTTTAGTCTTCTTTGCATAACTTAAATCTTTTAATTTAATTTGTTAATTTTTGTTAGTTAATTCACTTAATTTTACCTCTCTAGATGATTGTGATCTAAGCGACTTAGTACTTGCATAGTTATTTCCCCATAGGATGATAATTTGGATCTTAGATACTCTACCAAATAACTTATTGATAGGTATCCTTGACAAAAATTTGGTTTTAAAATTGTTTTAAAAAAACGTGCTTCAATTACTTAATTTGATAATTAATTTAGATAATTTGGCCTAATCCAAGAACTAATAATAAGTTTTTTGGTGTCTTTGTCAGTAATTTAATGTGATTGGAATACTAGGAAAAAAATTGATGTTAATTACTTTGAAATTTGTATATATTATTTGAATTTTTTTGTTATTTTTCTTTGAATTGTGTTTTATTTATTTTGTGTGTTTTCTCATTTAGTAGTTTGTTTTAATCTTCTCACTTGTTTGATTTTTTATGGATACTTAGGGATAAAAACTTGAGTAATTTGAATTTGATCCAAAACTTCAGTGAATAAGCTGCAGGCAAATGAAAGCATCTCAAGCGAGCACATCTAAAGTTGTAAGAGTAGAAATTGCTAGTGAGCAATCTGTAAGAACACTTGGTCAAGAGACCTTAAGATGGAGCTAGAAAAACCACCATGATAGATTTAGCTTTAGGTAATAGAGGTCAACCATGGCTAGTAATATGTAGCCTAGAGTTAATTCAAATAATTTTGAAATCTTGTATGGTATCATTTCTATGGTTAAAGGCTCAACATTTAGGGTCTAGCCTTAGACGATCTTAATGCACATATACAAAATTTTCTTGATATTTGTAATTGTTTTATAAGTAATGGAGTATCTGAAAATGCTACCAAAATTATACTATTTCCATTGTCCTTTGGAGGCAAGGATAAGGCATGGGTTAACACTCATCTACCTAGTTCCATTACAACATGGGACAATCTAGTGAAGCTCTTTTTAACTAAATTTTCACACCGACTAAGATCACTAAGATGAAAACTAAAATCAGTTCTCTTGTTTAGTATGAAAATGAAATTTTATATAAGGCTTAGGAAAGCTTTATGGAAATGTTAGCTAACTATCCTAGCCATGACTTCAATACATGCCAAGAAGTTGACATCTTTTATACAAACCTCACACCTTCTACTCGCCACACCAGGGATGCTACAATTAGAGGTAGTTTATGAAAAAGACTTTAGAGGAAGCTTATAATTTAATTGAAGAGATGGTAACGAGCTATTTTCAATATAACTCTGAACGCCATTTGAGGAAGCTATATGGGGCACATATGACTAATGACATAGTTGCTAAATGGTTTTCCTTAATAAGAAATTACATAGTTTGGTAAGTGGAGTTGGTTGTAGTGCTTCTAGGACTGTGACCATTATGGTAGTTCCTCCCTTGCATCCTTATATTGTTAAGTAGGAAGTCATTTTGCCAGAGAAACCGAGCAAGCCCAATATGTTAACTATAATAGGCAAAGGAATGATCTATATTCAAATACCTATAATCCTAGATAGAGAAACCATAAGATCCAATAGTATGATAGAAAGAAATATACTAATTTTGCATGGAGAGATAACTAAAATGCCTATTATTCCCCAACCAACTCATACATAGCCCCACCACCTAATTTTAGAGCTAATCCACCTCCACTGAGGAAATCAAATTTTGAGGACACTATTTTAAAATATATTTAGAGTAATGAGTCTCGTTTATAAAATTATAAAGCTTTAATTAAGAATCTAGAGACTAATGTTGGTCAAATTGCTTTGCTTTTACAGGAGCGATTTCTTGATAAGTTACCTAGCGTTACTGAAGCCAATCCTACAGAGCATGTCAAGACAATTACTCTAAGAAATTGTAAAGAATTGGAAATTAGAGAATTAGAAAAGAAGAAGAAAAAAAAGAAAAAAAAAGAGGAAACAGTGGTGGAAGCAATAAAAAAAAAGGAAAAAGGAAAGGAAGTTAAGAGTATGGAAAAGTAGCAACCTCATAGGATTTTTGCTGACCCAAATATCCAACCATACAAGCCTATAATCCCTTACCCTCAAAGTCTTAAATATTCTATTCTAGATAAAAAAATTTTAGGAAATTTGTGGAAATATTCAAGAAATTGTATATAAATATCCCATTTGCTGAAGTAATAGCACAAATGGAAGCTATGCTAAGTTTTTAAAGGATATTTTTTCCAAAAGAGGAAATTAGAAGATTATAAAACTGTAAAGCTCAATGAAGAATGTTCTATAGTCTTATTGAAGAATTTAGTTCCTAAGCTCAAGGACCCTGGTAGCTTTACCATTTCTTATATAATTGGTAACTTGCAAATAGATAGGCATTAATAAACGTAGGGGAAAACATTAATTTGATGCATTTATCTATTTTTAAGAAGTTGGGTTTGGAAGAACCAAAGCCTAGAACGGTTTTATGACAATTGGCAGATCATTCTATAATATATCCATAAGGGATCATTAAGGATGCTTTGGTTAAGGTGGATAAGTTCATTTTTCTATTGATTTCCTAATGTTGGATATAGAGGAAGAAGATAAGAAGATTCTTATTATTTTAGGATGACCATTTATAACTATGGCCAAGGCACTAATTGATATGCATGATAGATAATTAATTTTGTGACTCTAGGATGAATAGATTGAATTTGATTTTTTCAAGTATGATTATCGCAAATTTATTAGAGTTACACATTTCTAGGGTGACCCTTCAATTGTGTTATGTTTAGATCCTTTACAAAAGGTGTTAACTCATTCTTAGTCTATAGATATAGATAAGGAAGAGATAAAGGAAGTTCTAAGAGCTTTAGAAGCCAAAAAGGTATTCTTTAGTTGGCCTCCATCTAAGAAGTAAGAATTTTTAGATAGGCCCATTACCTAAGCCATCTATGGAGGAACCACTAAATGTAAGAATTTCTAGATAGGCCCATTACCTAAGCCATTTATGGAGGAACCATTAAATGTAGAAATAAATCCTCTTCCTTCACATTTAAAGTATGCATTTTTGAGTCCCCCAACACATTTACCAGTCATTATTTCATCATCTTTAAATGTAAAATATGGAGGACAACTTATTGAGATTTTTATGTGTTCATGTAGGAGGCCATTGGTTGGATTATTGCGGATATTAATGGGTTAAGTCCTTCGATTTTTACACATAGGATTTTTATGGAAAAAAGGAGTAAGTTTTTTGATCTAACTGTAGCGTGGATTTAATCCAAATATGAAAGTGGTGAAAAATGAAGTAGTGAAGTTTTTAGATGCTAGAATAATTTTTCCTATTTTTAATTCAGCTTAGGTTAGCCCAGTTTAAGTGGCACTTAAGAAAAGCAGCACTACTGTTTAAAATGATCATAATGAGTTGATTGTAGCAAGAAGGGTAACTGGCTGGTGCATATGTATTGATTACAGAAAATTAAATGACACCACTCAAAAGGATCACTTCCTATTGCCTTTTATTGATCAAGTTATAAAAAGACTGGCTGGGGGCATTTTTCATTGTGCTTTTGATGGGTATAATGGCTATTTGTAAATTTTGGTAGCCCCTAAGGACCAAGAGATAACAACTTTTACCTATCCTTAGGTCATAAGCTTTAGTTATTTTTAGTTTCTTTTCTTATATTTGTGTTACGTCCTTTAAGTAGTTTCCTTTTTATCTTATGTTGTTAAGTGTATTTTCTTTGGTTTATTTTTCCTTCCCTTTAGGTTGTTTTAGTTGCCTTTAGTATGTTTAGCCTTAGTCTTTTAAATTCTATATCTCCTTTATGTTTAGTTTGCTTAGCTTATAATTTCATCTTCTTTAGGTTTGTTTTTATGTAGATTTTAGTGTTTTCAAAGCCTATCCTTAAGCAATTTTAATGTACAATCCTTTGAGAATTATTAGGCCTTCAATTGGAGTTAATTTGGAGAGGTTTTGTACAAAAATTTCATGCTTAGGAGCATTCTATAGGACCTAAATGTTGGGGCATAAATGGCGGGTGGAATTTGCATAGGACCAACGTTTAAGTGTTTCTAGGAAGCTAAGTGATGGCATTTAAACGATGCTGTGTAACTCCCAAAAAAGAAAAAAATGATGAAGTTTCATTTTAGCCCTAAATGTGCATCATCTTCTTCCTTTCTTCAACCACCCCTGACGTTCTTAACCTCCAAACCCTAAAATCCACTTTTTTTAATACTTTATTTCATCACTAAAAACCGTGCTTTTGGGTTCATTTTGATGCATTTTCTCTCTTGTATCCTTTTCAACCTTCAAATCATTATAAAAACACTCTAAAATCACTAAAAAATCACCTGAAACTCCTTCAAGTACTATTTATGCTGCCCTTTATAATATTGCATTTTCCAACCATTTTAGTGCTTGTTTTTCATAGATTTTGGTATCACTAAACTCCAGTTCACATCATCTTTTTTTTTAGGTATCATTGTTATGACTTAAATCCTTCGTTGAAGAATAAGGAATATTCTAGTGAATTTTGAAATATTCCGACAAAGTCAATGGCCTATATTTTTATTTTCTAACCATTTTTTGCCTCTAATATGTTCACTTAGTGAACAATGTCGCCTAGGCAATTTGTCAGTGCTTCTAGATCAAGGAAGAGGCCTTTATATGATGATTCTCAGTTTTTGATTTGTGAGAATTCAAACTGGTTTGATCAACACCTTCCGAATGAAATTATTAAGGAGAGATCGATAATGTCTACACTTGATGTAGAGTTCAATGTTTCAGGCATATTTTGAGTCCTTAAATGGGATCCAGTCCTCATGATTGTCAAGCCATTCTATTCACTGTTGGTGCATGCATCTTATGTAAATATCGAGGATAAGAAAAGTAATGAAATCATCAACATCAGGTCTATGGTAAGACATACACCTATTATTATTACTCATGCTTTATTGTTTTCTTTATTGGGTGTGTTGGATGTTAGTGACATCTATGATCACAAGGTTGATAGGATGAGAGGTGATTAAATGGAATCCAACCCTCTTTTTGATTGATATGGCTCGTGTTACTATGAATTTGGTTAATCCACAAGGTCAAACTTACCAACTTTTGGTGCAAAAGAGGGTAATGGTAGTTGTGTTAAGTTCAAAAGTGGCACTCAAATGTGACACCCAAAACCAGTGGACTGATTAAGATTCGATACATGGATACCTATATCCTGTATAAGATGTTTCATAGCTTAGGAGATATCGAGGGCCTATCACAATTCAGATTCATCCTACGAAGCATTGGAAATGTTATTTGATATCAATAAGCTCACAAGAACTATTGATTCCCATGTTTATTAACAGGGATATTTTAGGAGGTTGGTGTTTCATTCGAGGGTCAGTTCATACTGAAACCTCAACCTACATCCATTATTGCCTATTCCATACTGAAGCTTTGATAGTATGCTCGATTGGGTAATGAATGGCATAACACAATTCAGAGGCCTCTTCAGGTAAGTGAGGGCAATGATGATTTTGATGCACTTGTACCTGCGTTTGTAGCAACTCTTGAGGAAGGCATTGGAGAGGATTCTTTTGAAGCTGCTCTTAGCATTCACCGTCCCCCACCTATAGCTAATGCTCCTAACTATGTACCACCCTCATCTTTAGATGACAACATTGTCATTCTTCTTTTCTTTGAGTAACATTTGTTTTGAATTGAGTCTACTATGGCTACCATATAAGTGTAAGTGTTTTATGTTCGTGATAGGGTTAATGTTGCTCACAACTAGTTAGGTGTTTTGTGGGATTATGTTTTCTATTGCCTTCCACCACCTAGCTAGGTGTCAGGGTTATACTCTTTTTGTCTAAAGTTCATGGATAGTGCTTTTATGCTTTTCTTGGTTTTTCTTAGTTTATTTCTTTTTGATGTATTTCCTTTTGGGTACTCTTCTAATGTGTTTTGGCTTTAGATGTATCATGCTCCCTTTTGTACTTTGATAATATATATATATGGAGCATTATTTTTGTGTATAGTGCTTATGTGTTTTCATTTTCCATTAATTATTTCCAATGTGCAGCTTTAATAATCGAATTTCAATGTTAACTTCAAAGGATTATCAAGCCATATTATTATTATTATTCAAGTGCTTTTTATTCCTTTTCTCCCATATTATGTTTTCTTCTTACTTTTATGAACATTGGAGATAATGTTCAATTTAAATGTGGGGGAGGGATATCATGATTTCACACTTATTTTTCTTATCCTATAGTATTTAATTTTATCATTTTTAAAAATAATTTATAATTTATGGAAAACTTTTTTGATTTTGATTGATATCATTACACATTTATTCTTTTGATTTTAATTATTTTGACAATTTAAGATGTTATACATTTGATTATGGCAATTAATGATCAATTGAGTTTAAATTTTTTCATGTTTTGGATAGTGGATACCTTATGATCATTATGATATTCCATTTCTAAAATGCATATTTTCAAGAAAATTTTTGCATTTTAAAAATATTTTCATCACCTTATTTAAAATTAAATTCAAAATAATGCAAAAATGAAAACAAAAATGAAAGAAAAAGAAAATAAAAAGTAAAAAGTGAATAAGTTTCATTCACCCGATTAGCTTTGAACCAATTGGTCGAGGTTAAAGAGTGTTGTTAGTAACCAGTTGATGTAAGGTGACTCAATTGAGTAATCAGGGTTGATCATGACAAAATTTTCATCTTCGCATAAAACGATTGACTAATTTCTCAACTAAGACAAGCTCACATTTATGGTTATATTTTGTTCTTAAATGAATAAATGATGTGAATTTGTTTACATGATGATGTTCTTTACTTTGTTCATATCCATTTTCTATTTAGAATTGAAATTTGTTAAGTAGGTTGAATTTGAAGAAGTATAAAGTGATTTAATTTCATCTGTGACTTTATTTGATTAACCAATTATGCAACCTCTTAATAGATCATAATGATTAAAGGATTAAGGAAATCTTTTCAATGGTATTTTTTTAATGAAATTGAATCATTTTTCTTATGATTATTTGTTGTTTTAAAATTGTTGATTGATTGATTTGCTTTAGGACAAGAAAATGTTTAAGTGTGGGGGAATTGATAAGAGTTCATTTTATAATATTTTTTATGATATTTTAATGTAATTTCACTCCTATTTTGATGTTTAATTGTTTAATTTGTGTTTGAATTTGTTTAATTTGCAAATTAATCCCCAATTGAAATGAAAAAAAAAGAAGCTTGGAGAAAATTAAGAGTTAAATGTTAGGCTTGAAGGAACCTACATTTAAGTACTTCTAGACTCATGTTTTAATAAGCTTTTAGTGCTAAATGATGGGGTACAACAGTGCCATTTAAAGTTCTTTTCAAGTGATCTTTACATACTTGTCACTTTTTTTTACAGTTGGATCTTGAGGTACTATTGGTTACAACTTGCTCTACTTGCCTTTACCTTGTAGTAGACATATATAGTGATGATTTAAAGCCATTTTCAGAAGGGAATAAAGAGAAAACACTTCCCTTAGAGCAAAAATTCAGATTCTCTCAAGTTTTAGGGTTTTTTTCTCGATTTCTTAATCTTTTTGGTTGTGCTTCGCATATTTAAGCTTGTGTAACAACTTGAACACGTGATTTAGATCTGTAAACGTGTTTGTAGCAAGATTTGATGCTTTCTTAACCTATTTTTAAATTAAAATCCTCTGTTTATACTATATATTAAAAGATATGATAATTATGATGAATATGATGTGTTCTTCGATTTATATGAGTGGTTGAGTTCATTTTTATGTAATGAATGGTTAGTAAATGATTTGCATATATGCTAACATGTGATTATGCATGATTAAAGGCTACCTTTGCTTATTTTTAATGCTTAAAAACATATCTTAACTTGATCATTTAAGACAAAGATAAAAGATAGTTAAGGAACTGTGACCAACTACCTTAATCAATGGAAAATCAATAAGTAACATTATTTTAATCAATACATGGCCATTGGTTGATTAATCTTGAGGGTTTGAATATGAAAAATATGAATTTTTTTGGTTAACTTCTTGAACTTTAAGCCTACTTCCTAACTTTATAAGTGGACCAAACCATAGAATACGAATTTTAGAGACAAGGCATTGACTTGACCATAGCTTTGTCTTGAATTAGTGAAGTTACCCTAGGCATGCCATATAATCTTAATTTAATTCAGTTAGATCATTAAAAACCAAAGCCTTGGCCATTTAAACTATTTAAGCAATCCTTAAACTCATATTTAGTATTTTTTTGTGTGTGCATTAATTAAAGCTTTTAATTGAATTTGGTAATATAAGTTAGTTAATTCACTTAATTTGGCCTCTCTAGATGATTGTAATCCAAGTGCCTTAGTACTTGCTTAGTTTTTCGCCATGGAGCAATAATTTGAATCTTAAATACTCTACTATATTAATTGTTGATTGGTATACTTGCCAAAAAGTTGGTTTTGAAATTGTTTTTAAGAAAGTGTGCTTTAATGACTTAATTTGCTAATTAATTTTGATAATTTGGCCTAATTCGACAACAATTAACATATATCCATATCATAAACATCTGTAGGAAGCATAAGATTGTTAACTTGCACTAAGAAATGCTCAAAGATTCCCTTAAGGTACGCATTAGACTCATCAACTAAGCAAAGAATAACACGAGTGGTTTTTAAAAAACCTAACTTAAGAGAATTAAAAATAAATAAAGGCATTATGTTAACTGAAGCTCCTAAGTCTTTCACGCACTGATCATACCTCATGTTGTTTGTTATGTAGGGAATAGAGAAGGTACCAAGATCTACATATTTAGGAGATAGATAGGGTTGAATTATATCATATTTTCATATGTATTTCAATATGAATTCAACTCTATTTTATTTCTTACTTATTTTGTTTTTATATTATGTTTTGATGTAGATTTAATTATTAGACACAAATTTATATAGAAAAGAAGAAGATTATAATTAATTGGAAGCAAAGAAGAGGAGGTTAGCAATTGAATTAAGAGGACAAATGTTAGGATTAAGGAAGAGGCTCCAAAAACGACATTAAACTTGGAAGAATACGGTAACATGGATTAAGGAAGGATGCAACACGTCTCACTCTCTTTGAAAGATCCAAACAACACCGTTTAATGAGACATGCATGCATGAGTTTTAATTAACAAGAAACCTAGAGAATAAGAGGACAAAAGGGTGTAAGTGGCGGCTGAACAAAAAAAAAGAAGAAGGGAGTTTCTACTACACACCAAAATAAGGAGACGATTTAGTGAAAGTTGGAGAAGAAGGTGGGGATGGCTAGACAAAGGAATGTGGACAACTTCAACATCACAAGCTCTTCTCTTGGCATATTAGGATACTTTTGTATCCTTCCTCACTAGGCTTAGGAGAGGTTCACGTTGGCTGAACATCACTTGGAAACCAACCTTGCATGGTGGAGCCGAATGCACATGGAGTGCTCACTACTTTAGTCAACAATCACGACTTTATCTCCTTTAATTCTTTGTTTTGCTTTTGTTTTTGATTTTTATTTTAATTGGCTGCTGTAAGTTCTGCCTTTTATCAAAGATTAATATGTTGTTTTCATCTTAATGGTTTGCCATTCATGTTGTTCGAATGTTGGTGATTTAGTCTAGGTCTAGTCATTGATTTTTCCATGGCCGAATTCAACACCATGACTTAGCCGAACCTTGATTTATACTTGACTAGTTTGATCTTATGATTTATACTATCATCCAATCTTTCAAACATTAATTTATTTCAAACATGAATGATAGTTTCAGATTTACCTTGATTAATTATGAAGTTGTTTAAGGGTTTTATTTCATATAGTTTCATTTATCCATATAGTATTTGGTTCATCTATGTTTAGTAGTTAGTTTCTATGTATGTTCTTAAGTTTTAATTCATTTATGTTTAATTTTTAAATATGGAATTTTTATTTACAATGTTAAATTAGGTCCCAGATAATTAAGTTATAGATAATTGCTTATTAATTGAAGTAATTTAAGTTTTTATTAGATAAATAGTTGAATTTAATTTCTTAGATTAGTTATTAAATTTCCAGCTTTTATCTTTTTTTGTTTAAGCTTTAGATTTTAATATTTTCTAAATTTGTTTTAATTAAAATTAAGTTTGGATGAAGTGTTATTCCATGAAGTTTTGTTTATTCATAGTTTCCTTAGTTCATTGATGCTTGATAATGAATACGGTTGGCCACATACAAAATTAGCTCAAATTAATCTATCTTTCATTCACAATTTAACAATTTAATTTGAGACCAACATCCGGCAAGCGTATCAGTCGAATCAAGTAATAAAGTAGAGTATATTTAAGACTCTGAGTATCGATCCCACGAGGAAGTTTATAGGATGTAAGTACTAGGTCAATCAGATTACAATTATCTAGAGAACACTCA
>JAOXYD010058959.1:0-13043 GCA_028565735.1 Pinacopodium congolense
ATTTTTGTAGTTATAAATTAGGTAGCTTTCCTTATAAGGTTTATAAGAGTCCACTTCTTGCCTAGTATAAGAATAATGGTCTTGACCATGATCAAAGGCACAAAATGGTCTTATTTGACAATCTGTAGAATCATGAAAGAACTACCATAATAATCATAAGCCATAGTACATGTAAACACACCACTACCAATTTGAGCTTGTAAACCTCCCAATTACTTGATAAGGTCTACCAATGGAGCTTGAAAAGCTGAGGTTTCATTAATGGCATGAGCTCTAAATGGTTTCTAATAAAAAGGATCAAAATTGTATTGAAAGCTATTGGATGTCATGTCCTCAATCAATTCGTATGCTTCACTTGGGGTTTTGCTCATCAAAGTGCTGCCAGAAGTAGCATCTAATAGACATAGTGCAGATGGTATGATTCCTAAGTAGAAGATATGTACTTGCTCACAAATACTAAAGTTATGCATTGGACATTCAGTAAGTGGCTCTCTAAATCAATCCTAAGATTCATGCAACCTCTCGCCCTCATATTGCTCAAAAGACGAAATCAAAATTTTCAACTTAGCTATCTTAACTTGGGGGAAAGAATTTAGCTAACAAGCGATTGACAAGATCATCCCAAGTTGTGATGGAATAAATTGGAAAAGTGTTCAACCATGTGCGAGCTCTATCGTTTAGAGAAAAAGGAAATCACTTGAGTTTAAGCACATAATCTGCAATTTCATAATTTTGATAGAGATCACATATGTCCAAAAAATTTCTTAAATGATCATTTGGATTTTCTAGGTATGAACCACTAAATTGAGAAGACCTAATAATGGAATTGAAAACATGTGGAATTTTAAAATCATCTAAATATATCCTCGGTCTAACAATGCTAGACTTAGGATAGCTCCTAGTTTGCATAATTAATTCCAACATGGTTAGTTATTTATAAGGTTGAAGAACCAAATTCTCATGATGCTCCATTTCTACATTAAATTGATTCTTATTGAACAAATATTCAAGATAATCACAGGTTAAGAATCAATCTCAAAGAAATAAGAAGCAAATAAAAATAAAAAGGAAAACAAAGAAAAACAAACAACTAGACATCATATTCACAATATTTAAACTTTAGAGTAATTGACACCAATTTTTTCTAATATTAAACAAAAATAAGTTTTCCCCAGCAAAGACGCCAAAAAATTTTTGTTTGTTGGTTGAATAATTAAAAAAATAGGAGTTTTTTAAGCAGATTTTACTTTGAAAACCCACGGGAAAAATTGATGTTATTAGTTAAATACTAGATTAATTAGATTACAATTATCTAGGAAATTCCAACTTAATTAATTAAAAAGTTGAAAATACTAAACTACCATAATTTTGCTCCAAACCTTGCAATTTCGAATTATAAAATGATTTATAAATTACTGAAAATTATTAACTTATGGAATTCAAGTAAGGATAAGGTGATTAATAAATTAATTGATCTTTAAATAATTTTAAAGGCTGGATTATAGTTCCTTCATGAATTCAGGACAAAGCTATGGTTAAGACTTATTTTTCTCTATTAAACTTAGTTTAAAGTTTGGTTATGCTTTAAATCTAGCCAGTGAGCTTTAATTTCAAGAAGTTGATTTCAAGATTTGCAGTCTTAGATCTCTATCTCTCATGAGTAATCAAAGTTTGGTCATTTATTGATTGATTTTTGTTTTTTATTGATTTTTCAATCAACCTAAGTAGATTTCTAGCATCCTAAATTTTCTTTCACTCTAATCTTAGGTTATCAGTCCAAAATCAAAACCTTAAGACCTTCAATAAACAAAATCAGACCTTATTACATGTATTCAAACTCTCTTAAAACATTAAGACACCAATCCTAAGTTGGAAAATTGATTTAACCACACATGATCATCAAAGCATAGAACACATTCATCTTAAGCCACATACTTTTATAGATCTACAAATATAAGCTGAAATAAGTAGTTTAGAAGTTACAAAAGAGGTTAGAAAGCTCCTGGACAAGTCTGGAACTTCTCAATATGATTTGGACATCAACATAGCTTAATATTCCACAAGCTCTTGTAAGAAAATCAAAGAAAATTTAAGAATATAAACATAAGAACATGAACTTTGATTAATCTGAAAAAACTGAGGAAATAAAGTGATAATCTAATTTAAAGACTCCCTATGATGGTTAATAAACTTATATATACGTCTTAGCTTCAGTATCCAATAAAAATCAACTAAAAACCAATCTAAAACTCAAATTGCAAGTGTTTAAAGCCTAAAACATCTAAGAAAAACAAAGCAAGAAGCAAGAACATCTCTCACTAAGTTAGATCTGATTTTTGTTTAATTGCCTTTGTGTTATTGTTGTTTTTCTTCAGATATGTAGACTCTCTGGACTCCCACTTGTGCTAGTAGATAAAGGAGCTAAGGTAGTAACATGCTACAGTTGAAATTGTGGAGATTTAGAGTTGAAATTATTAACTGTTCCTTTAATGGCACCCTTCCTCCCTACAATGGAAACCTAAGAGACCATCGTTTAAGGTCGAATTCTGTCTCTATAATGGCACTCTATTCATCCATCAATGTGAACCTGGAAAGGTGTCATTAATGGACTGAAATGAGGCACTTTCGGTTAGAGGTTGTTAAGAATGAACTATATTATATCTTTGCATGTAAATTCATATAATTTCATTTCTATTGTGTGTTCAAAAATATTTAAATTATGTTATATTTTTTAATGAACATGATATTTCAATTTTCATAAATTTTCTCTTTTAAAATGTTTTTACAAGACAAATGATGTAAACGAGTGAAGCTTGTTCTTGTAAAATTGCAATGACATTTTGAAGCTTTACATACCTCATTAAGGTAGTTCATTAATGCCTTTATTTCTGCTTCAAAATGTAATACTTGGAGCTTTAACAAGGTAGTTGAAAAATAATATTAATTAAGCCCAAAATGACACGGATAAGAGTGTTTATAAGCTATGTAAAGATTACATCAATTGGAGCAATATTTGTGAGTAAAAAAATCATTTGGAGCTGTCCAAATCCATCCCATGGACATCCATTTGGAGGACCAAAATGTACCAAAAAAATTATGTTTAAAGGCTATCCAAAAAGGCATTCCATGGGCCTTACAAGCAAGGAAAAATGCAGCCTATAAGGTTGTTAAGTGTGCTGAAAAATTCAGCAGTCCATTATCACTAAAAGAAGGGAAAAAAGGTCAATAGAGGGAGACCTTTTCTTTATTTGGAAGCAAAGCAACCCTAGGTTACAAGAGAGCGGGAGTGACTGTACAAAACAAGGAAAATAGTTGCTAAAAACAAATCACAAAAAAAAAAAGAAAGAATCAACTGAAACTTTGAAGGGTGGCGGCATGCTTTCCAACTTGATAGATTTGGCTAAACACAAGGAAAAAATGTCACAACTAAAAGCCCTTGAATGTTAGGCATTTGAACAGTGCCTAAAAGACTGGAGACAAGACAATAACTCAAGTGAGCTATGGCATTTACAAGAAACAAGAGTAGCTCTCCACTAGCAAAAGGGGAATCAGCTCTGAGCTAAAAGGCTCTCTACTAAAGGCGGCATCATCCAAGCTTTTGGGAGTGGAAGGCTTAAAAGGAAGAGAGAAATGTGTCCAATGAAAAATAGGAGAGTAGAAAAACGTCCAAGATTTTATCTAGGTAGGGACGTTATCAAGACTCCTTAATGGGGGCATTAGCAACACCATCATTTTTCGGCCTAATCAATTGCTTAGCCATTTCTTTAGTTTCCATTTTGTTTACTTATTGGTTTCTCTTATTAATTCCTAACTCTATCTTTAGATATTGGTTTTCATTTTCACTTGCTTTTTATCCATTGTCTAATGCTTTGTTATTAATTTAATTAATTTAATGTTCACTTATGTTCGTGTTTGCTTTATCCAAATTTGAGTTATTTTCACTCCATGTACAAATGCTACAATTATTCCATGTATTTCATGCTTTGTTATCCAAATATTTGGCTATTTAGTTCTTTGATTTAATGTCTTCTTAGGTAATAGGATAGGGTTATTTGTTTTTAAGTCTATAGTTTACTTTCTTATCAATGTTTGAACCTATGTTTTGTTTTATTAATTGAGCTTTTTGGTTTAGATTATTTTCCAGTTTTTATTAATCTTGTTTAAACTTTTAGTTTTATAATTTTTAGATTTTTTCATCAAAATATTAAGTGGTTTGATGTTTTATTTCATGGAGTTTCAATTAGCCTTACTATCTTTGATTAATATATGTTTAGTAATTAGTTTTTATGCATGTTTTTAGGATTTTGTTTATTTAATTTCAATTTTTGTTAAATTTTTATAATCTAAATTTTTTATTTAAAGTGCTAAATTAAGTTATGGTTAATTAAGTTTGAGATAATTTCATATTTTAGTAAGTAACTTAAGTTTGTATTAGGTAAAGTGTTGAATTTTAATTTCTTAGATTAAGTGTTAATTTTCCAGCTTTTGTTTTAATTAATTAAGTATTATTTATGTTCATTTAATCTTTGTTTTAGGTATCTTATTCATGTGTGGCTAGTCTTCTTAAGGATCTGGAGATATTAAAAGGATGAAGGGATGAAAATGGTGAGAATGAAGTTGAATTTATGCTTAATTTGGTGCTTATATGTCTAGGTTAGTTTGGGACTTAGGTTAAATGTCATGAAATAAGAGTTGCTTCTAGGCTTGATCACCCTTTAGGTAACTTCCTAATCCAAAAGCTAGAGTTGATACATGTGATACGTAATAGTCCATAGCGATTCATAAACGTAGCAATATGTTAGATGAATTTATTAGGATATTTAATCAACTAACCTAAGGTTCCATACCTTTAGATCACACCTTCTGAGCTTGTGAGTAGGTGGCCCAAGTTAGTTGTTCCCTAGTACCTAAGGCATCTTCACTATTAAATTTAGAGATCTTATTCTAGGTTATAAATGTGGATAGGGGCATTTTTAGAGCTTGTTAGATTTGTTTGATTTAGATGAACTAAGGGTTCGAAAGCTTATTGGAGCCTATAGGCTAACATCATGACTAGAGTATCTCTTATTTAGATTTAAGAATCGATGATCAT
Organism: Pinacopodium congolense; assembly: GCA_028565735.1. Lineage (NCBI taxonomy): Eukaryota > Viridiplantae > Streptophyta > Magnoliopsida > Malpighiales > Erythroxylaceae > Pinacopodium > Pinacopodium congolense. The sequence goes on from JAOXYD010058959.1 coordinate 5,093, forward strand.
CTCGAAATCCTGAAGATATCTCCAACCCACTTATTTGCTATTGTTATTAGTTTTTTTTTCTAAATTTGCTTTGTGTTTGTCTTCTTCTTCTTCTTCTTCTTTTTTTTTTTGCATTCATTGCATCTTAGCTCATTTCGCTTCCATCTCTTTAGGGTGTTTTCTTTTATTTTTGTTACAATATTTGAAATAACATTTGCATCCCAACTTTATGTGGTTCGACTCTAGCTCACCATTACTACATGGTTTAGGTAGTTAGGATTTTATTATTTAATAACTTGCGACGAGCTCATATGAAGTGGATCAAGAATAGAATTTATTTAAGGATTGGCATCTTGATATTTGTAATTTGGATGAGTGTTACATGGAAAATCCTAATAGCTCTCCTTATGATAAGTGTAAGGGTCATTTCTTGCCTAGTATAGGGATAATATTTTTAAATTGGATTAGGGGCATAAGAATGTCTTACATGACAATTTATGGAAGCATGAAGGGAACTACTATAATAATCACTTATTGTAGGACCTTTGAACATCCTACTACCAATATGAGCTTGCAAACTTTCCACTTGCTTACTAAGGCCTACCATTTGAGATTGTAAAGTTAAAGTCTTATTAATTGCATTAGCTCTAAATGGTTTCCTATAATAAGGCTTAGAATTATATTGATATCTATTGGTGTCCTTGTCCTCGAGTAACCTATAAGCTTTACTTAGGGTCTTACTCATTAAAGTTCCTTTAACAACAACATCTATGAGACTACTAGTGGGTGGTGTGAGTCATAAATAAAATATTTGCACTTGCTCACAAAAACTAAAATTATACATAGAGCACTTAGCAAGTAACTCTCTACATTGCTCATAAGACTCATGTAAACTCTCACTCTCATATTGCACAAATGATGAAATCAAATTCTTCAATTTAGCAATCTAAGCTGGGGTGAAAGACTTTAACTAAGAATTTATGGACAAGATCGTCCGAAGTGGTTATAAAATTAGGTATGAAAATGTTTAACAATGTGTGAGCTCTATCTTTAATAGAAAAAGGAAAAAGCCTTTAGCTTAAGGGCACCATTTGAAATGTCATGTGTTCTATAGAGATCATAATTTCTAAGAAATTTTTTAAATGACTATTTGGATTTTCTAAGGATGAGCTGCTAAATTAAGAAGACCTAATCATGAAAATGATAGTATGAAGAATTTCAAAATTATCGTAGTCTATCCTAGGCCTAACAATGATAGACTTAGGTCCACTCTTGTTTTGCATAGTCAATTCCAACATAGTAGGTTCTCTTAGAGGTTGGGAAACTAAGCTCTCATGATGTTCCATTTTTAAAAAAAAAATTGAACTTGATCCTAATTAAAGATGAATCAAGGAATGTACAAGGTTGGAATCAAGTCAATGGAAATAAGAAGTAAACTAACAAACTAAACAAGGAAAACAAAAGCAAGCAAACACACGAGAAAGAAAAAGCAAAGAAAAGCAAATACACACTATGAACAATATTTACACTCTAGAATAATTGACACCAATCTATTCCTAATACCGTTAAGCTCTCCCCATCAATGGCACCAAAAACTTATTATTAGTTGGTTTAATATCAATCAAGCTCAAATAAATTTATTAATTAACATGCAATTTCAATTCAATGCAAAACTAATAATACGAAAGTGTGCTAGTTAACAAGTAATAAAGTGGAGCATTTTTATGAATTCAAAATGCCAAACCCATAGGGAAAGTACGACTACTAGGATAATCATATTACAATTATTTAGAGAGGATCAAGATTGCTTAAAATTAAAGATTAGTTTCCTCAATTAGCCTAAAAACTTCCAAACTTTGCAATGAAATTCATATTTCTTAAGGATTACCAAATTTATTGAATTAGATAAGGATTAGGCCTTAAATGACTTGATTGGGTCCTGGAAAGCATTCAAGTGCATAATATATGGTCTTCACTAAAATAAGACATTGATATGGTTAAAACAATACCATATCTCTTACCGATAAAAATTGATCTTTGGTTATGTCATCAATTAATAGGGATTAGGCTTAAAGTTCTTGGATCCTTGACTAAAACCATGTTTTTTACTGATTTTTTCAATGATTAAAGTAGATTTCTCTTATCATTAATCATCTTTAACCTTACCATAAGTGATCAAGTCAAGAAAAGCTTTAAGATCTCAAATAAATAAATATTAACATCCAAACATGTGTTTAGAACTCAATTAAAGCATTAAAGAACATATACCTAGCTCTAAGTCAAATTAAAACATCATAAATATCCAAGAAGATTCAGATTCAACATAACAACATATGCTCTTGAACATATATGAGCAAAAGAGAAAAATACAAGAGATTAAAGGTTTAGATAGCACCAAATGATAATATAAAATAATAGACAGCTTCCAATTAGGTATATAAACCCTTTGGAATCCTTAAAAACCCTAAAAACAACAAATACAAGGTTTGGAAAAGGAAGTAGAAACAAAAACCTAACCTAAAATAAGAAAAGAGAAAACTAAGACTAAATATGATTTTTCTCTAGAGCTATGTCTAGAGTAAGTTCGAATAATTGGGAGCAAGTGGAGAGAAAGATGCAACTGTAAATAGCTCGACAAGTACTTAAACAACACTTGGTAGAGAGAAAAACAACCTACTTAACTAACATTTAAGTCTCTAGATGAAGCAAAAAGAGTGTTCTACATGGTATAAAGGGGGTAATAGGTGTAAAATCAGGGGGGTATGATAGGTGCCATGTTTTCATATTTTTTTCAAGATTTTCTATTGTATTTTTAAAATTTCTTTCACTTTTAAGCCTTAATGTAAAAAGTAAACAATGAAATCATAGCCTAAAAACTTTCATATGCATTAAGTCCCCACTCATCAAGCTGACTTAATTGGAGTTTCTACTTCTCACCAACAAAGGTAGGGTCCCCATTAAGAAACTTGACTACCCAATAGGCCTTGTGCTCTAATTCTATAAGTGATATAATTTTCCATATACTAACCTAAATAGGGACAAATCTATTAAAGTCTTGTAAGCTATCCTATAAAGCGTCATGTAATTTATCACACCAATCCTTAGCATGCTCTGCAGTCTTCTCCAGAATTCATTTTAGTTCCCTATTCATTACCTCCACTTTGCCACTAATTTGTGGATAGTAAGGGTAGCTAACCTATGTATAAGACCACAATGTTTAAATGTTTTCACAAGTTTTCCATTACAAAAGTCAGTTCTCCTATCACTTACTAAGGCTCTAAGATTGCCAAATCATGAAAATAATTTCCTTAGAAACTTAATTACTATCGTAACATCATTTCTGGGCAAAGTTTTGCTTCAATAAGTTTAGATACATAGTCAACCAATACTAAAATATACTTAATTACTAAATGAATTAGGAAAAGCCCCATTAAAATCTATACTGTAAAGAATAAATATTGCACATACAAAAATGTAGTTCGATACATTTCATAATGTTTAGAAATATTACTAATATGTTGACACTAATCACAATGTATGACATATTTATGAGCATTTTAAAGAGAGAGGGTTAGTAGAATTCGAATTCTAATACCTTATGGATAGTACTATTGGCTCTATAGAGTCCTCTTAACATTCTAGAATGATGATGCTCTAAAATGGCTCTGGATTCCTAATGTGGAATGTATCGTTTAATCACTTGATCTAAACAATTCTTAAACAATAAGGGGTCTTCCAAAAATTAGTAATTAGTAATGTCTTTTCTTTTTGCTAATAAAACAAACCCTTAGGTATGACTTTGGTTACCAAGTAATTAGTAATGTTGGCAAACCAAGGCATTTCACTTACCTTTATGTCAAATGTATACAATTGTTCATAGGGGAATGAATCATTAATCTATTTTTCTAATGTATACCTTGAGCGAGTTTTCAAAGCACGAGAGATAGTATGCTGTTAGGTTTTTTACTTCTTTCTTGTCCTTGATCTTGATATCGAATTCTGCTAGCAACCTTTTTTATATGGTTTTATGGTTCTCTTGTGTAACACTCAAGGTCATGGTAGTATATTAAATTGAATAAAAATTCCTATCTTTTCCTAGCTAAGAAAAAAACCTATTGTATAATCACTTATATCACACATTAGTTTAAAAGGTACATTCTAATCTGGTGCTACCATGATTAGGGCATTAGTTAATTTCTCTTTTAAAATATTAATAGCATTAAAGCACTCATTAGAGAAATGAAAAGGATAATATTTTGCAAGAAATTTTGATAAAGGCCTAGAAATCTTAGAAAATTCTTTAATGAATTTATGATTGAAATCAACATGCTCAAGAAATCTTTTAACAAGTGAGGGTGGTAGTAAATTTTTTATTGCTTCAATTTTAGCTTTATCTACCTCTATCCCATTGTAAGAAAGCTTATTACCTAAGACTAAGCCCTTTTGTACCATAAAGCAACACTCTTCCTAAGTTATAACCAAATTAGTTTCTTCACACCTTCTTAACACTTTTTCTAAATTATGGAACATGCATCAAATGAATCATAAAAAAATGTATAAAAAATCACCATAATTTCTTCCACTATATAGTTGAATATGGCCATTAGACATCTTTTGAAGGTCGTAGGTGCATTACACATTGAAATCAATAGGTGAATGAACTATATGGGCATGTTAACATCATCTTCTTTTAGTCTTTAGGTGCAATGAAGACATAAATGTAGTTTGATATCCTATCCATAAGTCAATATTACATGTTCTTTAATTGTCATTTGAGCATTTGATCGATGAAGGGTAGTGGAAAGTGTTCCTTTGTCATTATATCATTCAATCTCCTGTAATTGATGCAAACTCTCCATCTAGTGATGATCATCATAGGTTAAGGTTGTTCTTCTTAATTGGCACCATTGACATGCCTCTCTTTTTTCATATGATCTATATAGGATTTACCTAAGGACTGGTAGGAATTATATAAATAACTCTTGTGTATAGGAATTTAATTACCTTTATTATAATTTCCTTCATTTTTAGGTTAAATCACCTTTGTACGTGTGTACATAACTGACTATCTTCTTCCATTAAAATCTTATGTATGAAAAAGGAGACGTTAATGCCTCTTATGTCATAAATCTTCCATGATTTCACTCTCTTATGCTCTCCTGGAATTCCCACTAGCGTCTTCTTATACTCCCAGTTCAAGTTAGCATCTAAAATAAAAGAGATTTTATAATTTTCATATAAGTAGGCAAACTCCAATTGTTCTAGAAGTTTATTTAACTCTAAAATGGGTAGCTCTTTTATGGATGACTTCAACATTTTCTCAATGCTTCTATCAATTTCCTAAAATTTTTAGGGTTACACCATACTATCACTCACTTTAACACACTCTTCCTTAACGTTTGGTATGAGGCTTCCTTATTCACTTTCATTTCTTTACTCTAGAAATGCTTATAACAAACCTTGAGCTACAATGTCCTACATATATGAAGAAACAGTTCCATCTATAAAATCCAAAAATAATAAGTTTCATCACTAGTAAGGGAATATTTCAATGAAATGGAAATCTTAAACATGACTTCTTCACCCTTTACCCTAAGGATGGATTTCGCATTATAATTATCTGTTATGGCCTTAGATATAGCTTGGAAAGGATGCCTTAATATTAAGGGAAATCTATGTCCTAATCCATATCTAAAATCATAAAATCTATAGGATAGATAAACTTATCTATCTTAATTAACACATCTTAAATGATGTCTTTAGGATACTTAACAAATCTATTAGTTGGATGTCTACTCATATGTGTAGTTTTTGGTTACCATAAACCTAACTTCTTAAATTTTTTTTATGGAATTAAATATATGTTGGCACCTTAATTAGTTAGAACCCTGTCAATATTCAAACTACCATTTAAGTAAGAGATAGTGAAGCTTCCTGGATCTTCAATTCTTTGGAAATTATTCTACAAAATGGCGGAGTAGTTTTCACTCAGTTCAACATTCAATAGTTCTTATACTTTTTTCGTTTGTTAATATTGTTAAACCAAGGGAGGTTCCAATAATGTGTTATGATAATGAAAAAACATTATTATTACTAATGTTTGGTTTTGATGTCTTTGAAAGATATGTTGATACAAAATATGCAAGAACATGTTTTAGATCCTAAGGTAGAAGAGCATTCATCAAGAAATGATGATGAAGCAAGAATTTATGAAATAATGGATAATTAAGAGTGAAAATCAAGTTGTGTAGGTTTAGGTTTATGTCTTCGTATGTACTCTTAACTTTATCTTTATCAATGCTTGAAAGGGCTCTCACATTTACATGTCAAGTATGTTTAAATGTCTTTAAGTCAAGTTTGCGAGTGAATTTTGGTTTGAAAGTTTTCATGAAAAGATTTTCAAGTGAATTTTTTTTAAAGTGTTCATAAAAGTTAATGAAAATGTTTTAAAGTTTTAAGGATGAATTTTTTTCATAATAAAGTCTAGTTCTTATGTTTGAATCAAATTGGCATGTTTTAGAAATTTAAAAAGTCTTGAAATATGTGTTTAAAACTTTGTTGAATTTGTAATTGTTGTTAGGAATTTTTTTTTAAATGTTTTGGATTTGTTTTGCCATTTTTAGGTTTTTCTGGGTTTTAAATGGTGAGTGTATAGGAGAAAAATGGTGTCATTCTCAAAAGTTCATTGATACCCCATCTGTCCAAAAGATATATGGCAGTTTTGATCGAAGTTCAATAACACCGTTAATCAAACCCAAAACTGCTATTATTGTCCAATGACAAGTTTTTTAAAGTTTGTAACAATCTATTTTCAGCAAACGCTTTTATCTCTAATGACTATTTTGTGTAACCAATGACTTTTTGAGCTTTCAACCACTATATATGTGTGTGTGTGTGTGTGTGTGTGTGTGTGTGTGTGTTATAAGCCTTCCACAATCTTTAAGCAAGTTTAGGAAAGATTTGAAATTAAAAAGAGAGATTTACAAATGTTGTCAACATTTTTGGCTTCCCTTTATCTCCACTGCATTTTCTTCATTTAAATATATTTGTGGTGCTACAAGTTTGTTGTTTCTATTTGTTTAGGCCTTCAAGAGTGTGCTAGAGTTTTTTTGTTTTATTTTGAAGCTCTTATATTGAGTGTTCTTGAGTTGTTTATGATGCAATCCTTCAATGTTATGCTCTAGTTTTGTTTTTAGTATTTGAATATATTTTTAACCGACAAATTAATGTTCTAGTAGGTTTTTTGTATTGATTTTATGCATTTAATAGATTAAAATCATTTATCTTGCAGTTGGAACATAAATGCTAAATTTTTTATGGATCTTACAATTTCATGTGTTTAATCTGATTTTTTATGCTTTAATTTTGTTTTTTTTACATCGATAAGTTTTTTATGATCTATTGAAGTGTTAAGAGACTTTTCATAATTTTTATTTTCTTTAAAAGTTTAAGAATTATTAAAGGTGTGGTTTGGTTTACTGATTTGGGAAATTTGATTTTGTTGATTGTTGTTATTGATAGGCTACTCTTTACAATTAAAGAAGAGTTAATATGTTACTCTTGACCAGTGATAAACAAGATTTGAATTGGTTTGATTATATAATATGAATTTGCATTAGTTTATGACATGTTTAAGCATTAGGGAATGTATAAGGTCTAAGTGTTGCATTGAAAGCATTTTAGCCCCTTTCTTGTATTGTTTTTGATCAAGTATTAATTAAGTTTTCTAAACTTGAATTAAGGCTTAAGGGAGCTTAAATTTAGAGGCTGACTTTGTTGGCTTAGATTGTGAATTATTAGTTTTGATTAAAGGGTTACTTTTTACCCACTTAAGTAGGATTGTATTGGGTTCCTATTGATGTTTTGGTAAACAAGATTGTGTGGGTTCCTCTTGACAAAAATACAAAAATATTTTTAGAATGATTGCTTGATTAGTTAGATACGTGAGCAGAGCCACTCCGCTGATTTTGAA
>JAOXYD010058970.1:0-13042 GCA_028565735.1 Pinacopodium congolense
CTCTTCAACCTTAGGCTCCACATAGATGCTCTTACACTTTACACATCAACCTATCTTATAAACATCAAAGACTTAAACATTAGGAAGAATAATGTTTTATCATCATCAAAACACATGATTAGAACCACCTTGGTTCAACATTTAATCTTACTAATCCAGAATTATTAGAACGGATTAGATGTAAGAATACTTGGTTCAATCTGCATTGGGGTGTTATCAGGTATAATTCATCTTACAGTTTTCCTCTTCCTGTTAAAATAAGTCACAAAATGATCCTACTGATTCACTTCAACTTATTGCAATGACTTCCCTTTTCTTCCTTCGAGCGATTGGTCAGGTACCCAGATAAGTTGCTTTCCTTCAGTCCCATTAATTTCCTTATTAGTTTCAAAGTGTTGAAAATGCATGTATGGAATTAAAGTTTAGTTCCCTTAAGTAAAGCATCAACACCTGTTCTTGAAAAAGGACTTACAAAACAAAAATTAATATAAAAAAACCAGATTTTACTACTACCTCTCATCAATATTTAAGTTGAGAATTTCTGTAAATTGAATGACCACCCTTATAGCGCTCTTGCTATTACACTTTTCAATTACCAATCCATAACAATTTTCCAATTTACGTAATACTAATTTCCTCATTTAAATTTCTAGTTCAATTCAAAACCCTAAATTCACAATTTACCATTATTCCAAATAGTCCAAATACATAAACTTCATAATTAAAACAATTAATTTAATTAAAAAGGAAAAATTTTATTAATGAAAATCACAATTCCCAATGTCGATAAACTTAATAATCTATCCAATCATTCCAGTAATCTTAACCGAATAATAAAGATATCGAAACATTAAAATGTAATGATAAATTATCTAAAATTGGCTCTTGTAGCATCTTGTGACGAGCTGAGCAACCTGATCTTTTTCACCAATACCAATTAAAATCTGAAATATCTAATAATAACTTAATATCTCCTAAAAGGCCTATGGGGAAGGAGTGAGCTACCAACTCGGTAAGGATTAGCTAAAATGTGCCCATCATGCATAACACATTTCATACATATAACATAGAAAATATTCATAAAAATAGCATTACAACTTTCATATCACAATGCATCATAATTTCATAACACACTTCATATCACTTAGATTCATTTTTAAATTATTCTAAAATAGGTCTTCAATTTCTATGTTTTTAATTTGACTCTTTTCTTAATTTAAAGACCCCACTTAACCTAACAAAGTTATACTCAACAGTCTGCCGACAAATAGACTATATAGGATACCTCTCACCCCAGAGATATCTTAAGTATTCTTACTCTAGAATACCAAGTCTCATCATAATGGATTATACATAAAACTTCTCACATTAGAAATAGCTTGGTTATTCTAACCCCCAAAATACCAATATAGGTCAAAAAGATATCCCTACATTAGGATATCTCGACATGTGTCTAATGATCAGTATTAATCTCGTAACAAGAATGTCAAGATCATTGAATATAAGTCTTTTTAGGAAGGCTACTAACTAAGATCTCTTTATGGTTTCTGAATATTTCACAAATTCATTATCAATTTATCATACTATTGCATTTCATCATTGCAACTTCCATATATTTAATATCATTGTGATTTAATCATAATTTCTATCAATGCGTATTTATACCTATAACACAATTCCTAACAACTTTTACAAACTCCCATATTCCATCATTCAATAGCTCACCACAAAATTTATCGCGCAATCATATGCATATTTTTCATACAACATAATTTGCATAACATTAATAGTTTTTATTCATAACTCCCAAAATTTCTAATTATTCATAAATCGCATAAAGTTTACATAACGTAATACTTCCAAATCGCATAAATTGCACAAATCATTTTATCTACAATTTTCTCAAGGTATATATATATATAAACATTCTATTTTCAAATTTTCATACAAATCATAATATTTATTTATAAGCAAAACTTTCATATAATTGAATATATTTAAATCCCATCTTTCACACAAATTTACAGTATTCACTATTTACACAAAATTTGCAAATAAGACATTTTAAATTCTAGAAATTCATATAAAAATCATATCATATTTGACATAAAATACAAACTAAGGTACATTCTAAATTAATCCTTACTTAAAATTTGTGAAAACTCCAAATTCCTAATTAATCATGTGCTCCTTTCGGTTTATCATCAATACCTAAATAATAAAATAATTAGGCTAAATAAAATAAAAATAACTATAAAATTTTACTAATCTATTATACTACCCTTAAAGTTTACTAAAATTCCCAGAACCACCCTTCAAAAACTTATTTTCCTATTTTGCCCTAAACTGTTCTCTAAAATTTCTAAAATATCCTAACTTTCTCTAAACTAACAACTTTTCCACCAAAATTATTTTTTTCTTTTATTTTTTTGCTGCTCTCTCCTCCATCCTCACCTTCTCTCTCCTTTCCCTCTCTTCTCCACTCTTCTCTCATCTTCTTTCTTTTTTTCTTCTCTCTCTGCTTTTTCTTTTCCTCTCTTCTTATTTTCTTTTCTTCCAACTTCTCTCTCTCTCTCTCTCTTGTGTGTCTCTCTTTTCTCTCCTTCCTCTTCCCTTCTTCTTCTTCTCCTTATCCTTCTCTTTCTCCATTTTATATTGAACTCCCAAGCCAAACAACTAACGTAGCAATAACATAACAAAAATTGGAGTGATTTGTGATGAGATCTTCAAGAAAATAGAAGAAGATGAAGAAGATGAAAGGTTACTATCGTTAGAAAAGAAAGGAAGAAGAAACTAACAAAAATAAAACCTAATAGTTAGTTAGGTTGGGTTCCCTGCTCCCCCCCCCCCTCCCCCAAAAGAAATGTAGTCCTCAAAATTTAGCTACATACTAGAATTTCAAAATTGAGAAAATACTAAAGTTATGCATCATCCTTTACTTTTTAAATGGTTTCCATTAATTGATGATGATGACTCTAGAAAACTTGCACCATAAATATTTTCGGTTTCCCCAATTTTCTATCATGACTCTTTATCCAGCTTCTCTATATATATAAAATCTCTAACTAAATCAAATTTAAAATATAGGCACGACACAACTAGAATTAGACTAATATCATCTCAATATAGACTCATGAAAGACATTATAGATCTAATATTACTTTAGAGATGAAACTAATTAAGAAGTTAACAACCAAATATAGATCATACTCAACTTTCTTTTTCTCTCAAATCAAACAATATCTCCCCAACTCAAAAATAATTTATCATTGACAACATACTCCATCTCACATCACTATTATTCCATAAAATTTTTTTTAATTAATTTAAGAATTTTTAAGACTTATTTTTCATCTTTATCTCTCTATTATCTTTTTAATTAACTCTAATACCTCTAATAGTCTAGTACCATATATCACATTAAAAAAATATCATTATGCCATTTGTTAGATAATACCTCAAAAAGCATCATATCCATGTTAATATCATAATTATTATCATAAATAACCTCTATCAAAGGCAAATATCAATCCTCACTCTCATTTAAAATTTAACACACTTGTCCTCAACTTATTTCTAATATTTTAATTGTATGCTAAGATTACCCATCTATATAATCAAATTTAACTTTAAACTTAAAACCAACTATAAGACTCATCCAAATTCAGGAAGTAGATCATAGATCTTAATCTAAAACGATGTGTATTGGTACCTTAACTAACCTTATCATATTTTCCCAACCACAGAAAAAAAAATCATCAAAATTATATTTAATTCTTATCGTACCTTTTTTTTTTGTTACATCTATCTTTTTGTTTATGGAAGTTATCAAACAAATTTTCTATAGATATCCAATTTTAGTTTAAATTATATTTTTTATTTTCTAAAGTGATTTTATTCATTTCACTAGGCATCAAATTTTTCGCTCTTAAATTTAAAAATCTCTCCTATACCATTCCATTTTATAACATATATATTAAATAGTGTATGTAACTTTTTTTAAATTTCAAACTCATATGATCACCCTACAATGACTTTACCTCTCTCAACCTTTCATATCATGAAATCCTTAACTCAATGTAGTGTAAGTATACTTATTTAAAATCTAACCCCTTCCTATAATGTAAAACCCCAAAATAAAAATTCCTTGTACATCCCCAAACTCTGCATAACCCACAATCATTGCAATGTAACTAAATAGATTAAAGCTTCAATCTTTCTATTCCATTTCAGAATATACGAGTTAACCTTCCTTAATTTTACATGTTCTATAATCTATATATTATAAGAAATCAAGCCTCCAAAACTTATGAATACCTACATAACTTTTATAAATCTCATTAAAAGAATAACACTGATTTTAACTTACGAATCTATCATGCACTCAACTCCTTTCCATTCCATACACATAAATATGTGTATCCATTTAGTTAAGACCTATACTAGTTTGATCAAATACGCTTAAAACATGATTCGTATTAACTAACTCTTCCTTACACAAAGCTACGCCAATAGTCGCATTGGTAAACAAATCGACCTAAATTATCCCTAAGAATGTAGACTGGCTTTGATACCAGTTAATGTAATGCTCATGCTATTACACCTTTCAATTCCTAATCCACAACAAATTTCCAATTCAAGTAACACAATTTCCTGAATTCAATTCAAAATATTTAATTCACAATTTACCAAAATTCCAAATAGTCCAAATATATAACATTTCATAATCAAAAAATTAATTTAATTAAAAAGAAAAATATTCATTAATGAAAATCACAATTCCCAATGTCAATAAATTCAATAATTTATCCAATCATTTCAACAATCTTAATTGAATAATAAAGATATCAAAATGTCAAAACATAATGATAAATTATCTGAAATTGGCCCCTGTAGCATCTTGTGATGAGCTAAACAACCTAACCCTTTTTACCAATACAAATTGAAATCCAAAATATTCAAGAACAACTGAATATCTCCTGAAAACGTTTACGGGCAAGGAATGAGATGCTAACTCATTAAGGATTAACTAAAATATACCCATTATGCATACCACATTTCATGCCTATAACATAGCAAATATTCTTATAAATAGCATTACAACTTTAATATGACAACACATCAAAATTTCATAACACACTTCATATCACTTATGTTCATTTATAAATTATTCTAAAACAATTCTTAAATTTCTATATTTTAATTTGGCTCTTTTTTTAATTGAAGAGTCATGCTTAACCTAGTAGCGTTATACTCAATGGTCTGCCAGCAAATAGACCCTACAGAATATCTCCTACTCTAGAGATATCTTGAGTATTCTCACCCTGGAATACCAAGTCTCATCATAATGGATCATATAAGACACTTCTCACCACAAAAGCATCTTGGGTATTCCTAACTTAAAATACCAATATATATCATAAGGACATCCCCACCCCAACATAGCCTGACACATGTCTAATGATCAGTACCATTCTTATAACAAGAATATCAAGACCATCGAATATAAATCTACTTAGGTAAGCTACTAAATAAGGTCTCTTTATGGTTCCTTAATATTTCACAAATTTTCTATCAATCTATCAAACCATTGCATTTCATCATCGTATCTTTCATATTTTAATATCATTGTGATTTAATCATAATTTATACAAATTTATATTTATACCTATAACACAATTCCTTACAATTTTCACAAATTCCCATATTCCATCATTCAATAGCTCATCATAAAATTCATCACGTAATCATGTACATATTTTCTATACTACACAATTTGCTTAACATTCATATTTTTTATTCATAACTTCTAAAAATCCTAATTATTCATAAATCACATAAAATTCATATAACGCAATACTTCCAAATCGCATAAATTACACAAATCACATTATCTACAATTTTCAAAGGTATATATATATAACATATTCTATTTTCATATATTCATATAAATCATAATATTTATTTGTAAGAAAAACTTTCACATAATGGAATCTGTTTAAATCCCATCTTTCACAAAAATTTACAATATTCACTATTTACACAAAATTCGTAAATAAGACATTTTAAATTCCCGAAATTCATATAATAATCATATCATATTTTCACATAAAAGATAAAATAAGGTATATTCTAAATTAATCCTTACTTGAAATTTGTGAAAACTCCAAATTCTTAATTAATCATGTTCTCCTTTCGATTTATTGCCAACAACTAAATAAAAAAATAATTAGGCTTAATAAAATAAAAATAACTCCAAAATTTTCCTAATATATTATACTACCCTGAAGTTTTACTAAAATTCCCAAAACCACCTTTGAAAAACTTATTTTCTCATTTTACCCTTCACTTTTCTCTAAAATTTCCAAACTATCCTAACTTTTTCTAAAATTACAACTTTGCAACCAAACATTTTTTTTCTTTTATTTTTTTTGTTTCTCCCTCCTCCCTCCTCCCTCCTCCCTCATCCCTCATCGCTCCTCGTCTTCTCTCTTCTCTTTCTCTCTTCTCCACTCTTCTTTCTTGACGCTCTCCTCTCATCTTCTTTCTTTTTTACCCTCTCCCCTTTCTTCTTCTCTCTTCCTTTTCTTTTCATCTCTTCTTCTTTTCTTTTCTTCCAACTTCTCTCTCTCTGGCTTGTCTCTCTCTTATCTCCTTCGTTGCTTCTTCTTCTCGTTCTCCTTCTCTTTCTCTGTTTTTTTATTAAAATACCAAGCCAAACAACTTACCTAACAATATCACAAAAAATTTTGGAGTGATTCGTGATGAGATCTTGAAGAAAATAGAAGAAGATGGAAAAGATGGAAGGTTGCTATTGTTGGCAAAGAAAGCAAGAAGAAACTAAAAGAAATAAAACCTAATAGTTAGCTGGGTTGGGTATGGAACTCAAGTCGGGTTTGGTTTAATGGTTTTAGGTTAATTGGGTTAGGATAGTTGGTTAGGTGTGGGCTTTACAACCTCAATAGAAATGCTCCAAGTGTTCAAGATAGAGTCTTTGAAGGTACAATTATTTTATTTATACCAAATGTTATAGACACATGTTGAAAGAATATCAGTGAATAGGTTAAGGTCAATGTTTCTGTGGATAGTAGGATTATAAAACAAATTTAAAATGATAGAAAGGTTAAAGAAAGTAGTAAGTTAAATCTGAAAATGGTTGAAGGTATTCAACCATATTGTTTTTTAATAAGAATAATAAAAAAATGGTTTAGGCTCTCCGTCCAAAAGGCATAGGGAGAAAAATCTGGGAAAGTGAGAGAAAGATAGTTTGTCTCTAGTTTGAGATTTGTTAACAAAAATCTGGGAAAGTGAGAGAAAGATAAAATAACATCTTGATCTAGTTTTCTTATGCCATACCTGATTATACCAAGGGACAAAAGAGTGAGGAGGCCTCAAACATTTATAAGCTAAGTTATTGGTATAGGACTTTGTAGGGCTAGCCAACCATTGCAACTTGTCATTCTGGGAACACTCTAATAAGTAGGTCATTGGTACAAGATTCCAGATAGTTTCATTAGTTACTAAGCTCTAATTCTAACTATTATCTTTTATAATTTTGGAGACTTTTGAAGTCATATGCAAATCAAATCCATTGATTAATGAAGTAGTCGAGAGATCCATAAGTATGCCTCTAAGATGCCAAGGATCCTACCATAGAAAAGATAGTTACCCTATTTCTAATCTTAACTCTAACTTGTTACAATTTACCTCAATTCCAAGAGCTATCACTCTTCAATTTGACAGTCTAAAAGTTTTTCCTTCTAAGAATAATTGAGTAAACCAATTTAACTATCGAAGCCTTAGAATCATTGAACAAAATCTATACTCTTTTGCCCCAATAAAACATTGTTCTAAGTAGTAATATGCCTAAACCACCTTCTTTTTTATATCTACAGAGATCACTTCACTTGAATTTAGATAAATGGTTAAAAGTGATAACTCTAGAACAAAGAAAATTACACAATTTAGTTTCAATGTCTTTGATAATAGAAGAAGGAAGGATAAAACAATTAGACCAAAAGACTTGGGAATTAGACAATATGAAATTAATAAGCTAAAGTCTCCCTGCATAAGAGATGGTCTTATTAGTTCATTTCTTAACCCTAACATCTATTTTATCCAATAAAGGAAGGTAATATTTTTTAAAAAGTCTTTCAGTTAGCAAAGGCAACCTAAGATACTTAATAATAAGGTGATCTTGATTAGTATCAGTGAGGTTACTGATATGCTAATCAATTATGTAGTTCTTTAGATAAAAAAAATAGTAACTATTAAATAGATTCATTTCTAGACCAGAGAGGGTAAAGAACATTTGTAGACTGTCAAACAAAATTTTCACTGATTCACTATTAGCTTAACAAAAAAGTAGCAAGTCAATAATAAATAAAAGATGAGAAAGCTTAAGACTTAAACACCTCTCATGAATTTAAACTTATCAAACTAAGTAATAAAAGAGTCAAGGATCCTTGAAAAGGTTTCCATACAAATAATAAATAAATAGGGTGATATAGGGGTCGTCTTTTCTTAACTTAGATTTTCCATGAAAGAATTTAGAAGGGGTACCATTTACTAAGATTGAATAAGAGGGAGAGGTAGTACATTTCTCAATCCACTTAATGTAAGGTAAAGGAAATCCTAAAGAAAACAATAAATCAAATAAAAAATCCTAATGAATAAAATTATAAGCTTTTTAAAGTCAATTTTAAAAGCACAATGCTTATAACCATTATTTATATGGTAGTTCTTGAAAATATCTTAAGCAAGCAAAATATTATCTTTTATTTTATGACCTTTAATAAAGGCTTGTTAGATATAATTGATTATATGGGGAAGGATATTTCTAAGCCTATTAGCTAAAACTTGAGAGATAACGTTATAAATCATATTACAATAAGAAATTACTATATAACCGATAACACAAGAAGGAGTGGCACTCTTAGGGATAAGGGATATAAAAGTAGAATTGAGCTCCTTAAAAATCTTGTCATGCTGAAAGAAGTCTTGAATAGAAAAAGTAATATATTTTCCTACAATATTCCAAGTTTGTTTAGAGAAATAAACATTAAAATCATTCAGACCAAGAGCCTTATTAGCGTTGAAAGAATTGAAAATATCCCTAATCTCTTGAGCTAGAACAAAGGAAATTAAGGAGTTTACAAAAGATTATGAGATTTTATATGGAAAGAAGGAGCTAATATTCCCACTAGAGGAAGCAAGGTCTTTTTTTTTTCAAAGGTCTCCTAGAAAAAAGGTAAGGAAATAGTTTTGGATCTCTTCAAATTTGAAAAATCGATGGCCACTAGCATCAGTAAGAAAGTGAACATTATTTCTATTCTTATTCTCCATAATAAAGTTATGTGAGAATTTAATATTTATATCACCTTCTTTCAACTATTTAATGCAAGAAGATTGCTTATAAAAAATGTCCTTATTTTTTAAAGATTTTAGCAACATTTAGACGGCCTCTCTTTCCTCCTAAGTAAGATTGAGATTATTCATAAATTACCTCATTTGGTTTTGGATGTTATTAAGACAAGCCTGATTACTAACAACCCTTTCATTAATATTACTAACCTCTGTTGCATTTAAGAGCCTAAGAACACTTTTCACCATTTTAAGTTTAGTGATTACACGATACATAGGAGTGCCAGAGGCTGGAGTAGCCCAGGCCTTGTCAATAGTTTGAAGGAAGTTAGGATAAGAAGCTAGGAAATTTGAAAATCTGAAAGGTGAATCTCTCTTAGCTCAACGAACATAATATTGACTATAACAAGAGAATGGGCAAAGATGTTAGGATTTTTTTATTTTACTAAAGGAATCAAGAAACGAAGATATCCAATTTGAGTTGAATAATGCTCTATCCAGCTTTCTAGCAATAAAGAGCTCACCCTCTTATTTATTAGACCAAGTAGAATTTAGTCCACTAGTGTTTAAATCAAACATAGTACATTCATTAACACACTCCCTAAAATCATTCATACTAGTAAAATCAGCAATAGTAATAGGAAAAGCTTCATGGGAATAGAGAATAGAGTTAAAGTCCTTAGCTAAAAGCCAATGATTATTAGTCATACCCAAATGGATATTTCTAAAAGTGGACCAAAGATGCTTCTTATGGTTATTATTTTTGAACCAAGGATTGGTTCCACCTTTGTTTTGATGATGATAAAGCATTTTCTAATGTAGTTGTGGACTTTGTTACAGATAAGTTTGAAGAAAATAAGTCTTAAAGTATATGGTGAAGTTTTGATATGTATGGTTGTGAAGTGTTAGAGTTAAAGAGCATATTTAAAAGTTTGATGCAGCTCAAGACCATCTTAATGACAAGAGAAGCATTGGAGATGAACTTAAAGATTGAAGATAGAAGATTAAGTGCAAGAGTAGAATTTGATAGGTTTTTTGTGTAAGTTGCTTTGTAAGCCTTCTCTTAGTCTTACCATAGTGTTGAAAGGGCTCAATCATGCATAAGCATTCATATTTAGTATTTTCATATAGGATGCATAATCAATAGGTGTTGATTGTATTGATGTGTGTAAAAATCCTCTTGATGTATAGTTAAATGCATGTAAGGTATTGCATGAGTATATGTGTTGAATATATTGAATAAATAATGAATGGATGAATAAATTAGTATGATTAATGATTTGGTAAAGTGGTTATGATGTTATGACTTGTATGATTAAGTCTTAGGTTGTATGAATTGAACTGGAGTTGTATGGATTCAAGTTTATAATAAAATAGAAGAAATTGATTAGATTAAAGTATTAACGAAATTTGGTAAGATGATTGAATTTAGTTGTGTTGAATTGTGAAATTTGTGTTGTGACATACTGGGATAGTGTTATTTTGATATGAGTTTAAGTTCTGTTAGATTTGGAGTTACTTGGACCAAATGGTAGGGATTAGTCGATCAAACTGTTAAAAGTTAAAGGTCAGTTAACCAAATGAAGACATGTCGATTGAATAGATAAATTCTGAAAGTAGGTCGACCAAATGGTTGTAATCGGTCAACCGAATGCTACAAGTTGACAGATGAATCTTGGACAATGGCTAGTTTTGCAATGATAAAATGAATTAATGAATATGAACATTAGGCAACAGCTATAAGGCCTTTAAATGAGTATAAATAGATGTTATTTGTGTAGTTTTTGTATGCAAGAAAGATAGAAAGCTTTCTTACATCGAGATTAAGTATTATTGAGTATTGCTTGTGAGTTTATATATAAAGTTGATTTTCTCAATGTATTTTATGTTGCATTTTCAAAAATAAGCATTGTATGATCCCTTATACACCTTAGTGAGTTAAAAATGACTATTTTGTGAAGTGCAATTATGAGAAGGGAAGAAATTGCAAGTGATCTCTTACAAAGGTTATTCTTCAGCCTTGAGTATGTTGGGAGGTTATTCCTTAGCCTTAGAAAAGGGAGTGATAGGTTATTCCTTAGCCTTGAAAGGGAGAGTAAAAAGGTTATTCTTAAGCCTTGAAAAAGAATTGTATTACTAACGTTATATTTGTTTTAGTTATAATAGTCCAAAAATCTTAACATTAGTATTGAGAACTAGACGTAGGAGCAAGTGGATAGTTCTGAACTAGAATAATCGTTTGTATCCTTCTTCCTCACTCTTTTACTTTTATGTATTTATTTTTATTGTTTAATTTATTTTTATTATTCAATTCGATAAATTAGAATTGTCGTTTAGCTTCTGAATTTAAATAAATTAGTAAAAGGTTAAGTTGTATAATTTAGAAGAATTTTTTAACACCTAATTCACCCCTTCTTATATGCTATATAGGGCTAACAATTAATATTTGAATCATAAACACAGGTAATATAGAAAGAAGAGTCACAATTTATAAGAGTCACTTCAAGATGAATAAGCAAATCATTTGTAACGAGGGGAGGACAAGAATAGTAATTCGAATTCCAGGTTATCACTAGCCTAAAATTATTATTTTGAGATAAATTACTAATACTAGTCCATCTATGAAATAAGGAACTACAGGTCTTATCCAAACAAGAAGAAGACTTAATCCTAATTTCAATTAAACAGATAAAAGAAGCTGCAAGCAACTTAATGAGACACTTGACACCTAACTTTTTTTTAGAATTATTGAGACCTCTAATATTATAGAAGACTAAAGACATAATAAAGGAAAGAAAATAACAACCAAGAAGAGCATAATTAAGGTTTAGTCTTTCATCAAGATTTCTTATTTTTCCTGACTATAAATTCAACATCTTTTTTTTTACTTGGTTTTAAATTAAAGGGGCCTCTATAGAAACATTAGCAACTAATTCAGAGTTAGATAAGTAAGAGAGTTACTAGAAAATCTAAGATCAGGGACCGACGCATAGCTCTGGGTTCTCCTCATCACTTCTATCTTCAATGTGATCTTCAAGAATCTACACTATGTTCTTCTCCTCAGGTTCAAATTTTACACATTGTACCACTGAGTAAGCTGGTCTCTTACTAATAAAAAAAACCAATTATAACTTTTTCTCAGTTTAGCAGCCCCTTTCCTAGTTAGCTTTGGCAGAGGAAAAATAATTGTTTGGTCATTCTTCACCTCTAGAGGGTAGTAAGCTAGCAATTTCTCATCCGATGATTCATTCGAGAAGGTTAAGACCATCAACTTCCAAATTCCAGTCACATGTACTCTCTCTAGAACTATTTGGTTTGAGCTAGCTAGTTCATTCTAGTTAAATGAAATTGAGGGGTGTTTTGGCCAGGATTTTTAAGATTAGGCAAGTAAAAGGCTAAGATTAGAGTTTGGTGGCATGGAAAAAGACAAAACATGGATGCTTTTAGGGTTTGAAGGAGTGTGTTCTATATTAGGGTTTAAATTTTAAGAGTTAAGGATTGCAACAAGTAACTAAAATTTAGGTTTTTTAGTCCAAAAGGGGTTTGAAAGAGTGGGTAAGGCCATTAGGAGAGTAAGGTGAGAAGGAAGTGAGGATGGAGCTTTTAGGGTTAGGTGATGGATTGTTATATGAATATCCATTTTTATATCTTAGGGTAAGGTAAATTAGTTAATTTAAAA
>JAOXYD010058981.1:0-13042 GCA_028565735.1 Pinacopodium congolense
ATAACACCTCTTAATTATGCTTCCTATATTCCAATACTAAGTATGAATGCATATGCATGATTGAGCTCATTTCAACACATGGTAAGATGAAAAGAAAACTTACACAACTTCCCTTATAACAACTTATCGAATTCTATTATTGAAATTGATCTTCTATCTTCAATTTTCAAGTCCATTTCCAACACTGTTCTTCCAACAACTTGGTTTTCAGCTACCTTGTAAACTCTAAGCAAGGGATACACTTTCATTCACTCCATGACTTGATTTCTTCAAACCTATCTTAACACATAATAAACCCCACAAACACATTAGTAAAAACAGTTTGTCGTCATCAAAATAAAATTGGAATCAACCCTTGGTTCAACATACTCTTTACTTCTATGAAAAATGTTGTTTTTATTGTTTTTTTTCTTTCATTATAAAAAATTATGTTTCACTATTATTTGATATCCAATTAATATTTTTATGATATTACTCATATTAAGATTGTTTTATTGAATATACTAAATCATTATCTATTTTTTTTTGCAACTATTATTTCTTTGTAAACATTTTGTCTTTGGCATAGTGATTTTTAACTGAACTTAGGAATTCTTGTACAAATATTTAAGAACTTAATTCACCCTTTCTTAGGTGTCATTGAAGTCTAATAGTATTTTTTAAAATTTGACTTTGGATTTATAGATTAAGTTGGGCTTGTTTATGTAATAAATGAAATTTTATTATTATTATATGACTAGAAAATTCAATTTCAATGATATAATTGTTTTTGTTTAAATTAAGAAATCAATTTTATGCTTTAGTTCAATCCATAAATGATGCATCTTAAATGGAAGCCTACAAATAGGTTCACATAATTTGTTTGGAGTATGTTTGAGCTTAATAAAAAAAGTAGGTTCTGTAGAACATTTAATGCATTCAATTTATAGGTTGAGATAAAGAGAACTTTCACTTAATTTATCAAATTAAATAGAACTACATAACTCAACATAGAGTGTGATTTACCTTAGGGAATTTATGGTTTAATAAAATTTGGAAAATATGTTAAATTAAGGTTAAACAATGAATAAGAATAGATTCTACAGGGATTAATGATAGGCATGCACTAGGATATGTTTTGCTAATTGTTAAGTGTGTTAGTTTGAATGTTTAGGAGACTAATGTTGTGTTTAAGACTTATATGTGTGTTCTTTGGATTTTATTATTATTGTTTGTGTGTTTTGAGTGTTTGATGATGTTATTGGATATGAAATTGATCTCAATTGTGTTGGTGTTTAATTGTGTTCCATATGGAGTTGAATGAGGAAGCAAAGAGGGAGAAAAGATGAAGAATTCAAAATAATTTGTAGTTCACAATTATGATTCAATTCACAATCGTGATAACAAATTTTAAAGATGAGCTCACGATTGTGACTTGCTCTCAATGAAGGTTAGGTGGTTCCTTTAGGTTTAGTGATGAGCTGTAAGTGTTTTTGACATATTTAAGGATTGGAAATCAGAGGAGTTGCCACCAATCATTAGGAAACTTATCTAAGAAAATAAAAATTAGGTTTTATTGGATTTCAAAAGGGGAAACAAAGATCACCATCCATTTTCTTTAATGCAAGCCGACTTCTACATTTTCTTACACTTAGGAGTGAAGAAGCGAGTGTCAAGTTTCACTTAATTTCATTGTTTCTTCTCTTTTTCATATTTTTATGTGGAAAATATTTTGGTTAAGGGACTCATTAATATCATGTGTGGGTAAACTCTTTTGTAGGAATTACTTTTTGAGCTATTGTATTGAACTCTTTCTTATTGATTCAATGAATGAATGTTTGTAAGGTTTATTGTCCTTATACCTTACAATAGATTGAGAGATTGAGCTAGAAAATTTGTGTTAGGTTGTACAATGAGAGTTGGCATACAATAAACCTATAAAAATAAAAATTTAAAAACTACTTGAACAGAGATTTATCTAGTTGATTAGTTACCTGTAGGATTATGTCATACCTATTTAGGCACTTCTAAAGAGTTTGATAGATTTAAGATACTCCAAATCGTTTTCTAACTTATTCAACTAGAGAAATTTAGCTACACCTTGAGAGAGGATGATTTGGAAATCTTGGGTCAAATATTAATCAATGAATAAGGTAAATGGGATACAAAATAGGGATAGAAATGGTTTCTAGCTTTTAATATTAAATTCACAAGTTCATGTAATCTTGATCTTTTATTCGCTAGGTTGTCTTATTTTAGTTTACTTTTAGTTGTTGCTATTTGATTTTGTCCCTAAAACAAAATGAAGCTCAAAATTTTGGATGACTAATTCTAATCCTTATGGGATGATATCTATTATACTACAAGTTTACTACCTATTCAACTGTAGTATAGCATAAAAAAGTTAGAAAAGTGTTTAACAAATTTTTGGTGACGTTGCTAGGGATTAATGGTTTTAGTATCTTATTCAATTTTCATGATTTTAGTTTAAGGATTTTGACACTTCTCATGAAAACAAGAAGTATAACCTAGTTTTACACTATATCGTAACTATAAGAGTCATACAATTATAATATAAGCAAATATCGTCATACAAGGATTGAATTTAGTCAACCTATTAATTTGGATTATACTTTTTTTTTAAGAAATAGATTCGAGAAATAAAACTAATAAAAAATAAACTAAAGGAAAAATTATCAATGAACTAAAAATAAAATAGTAGATTGAAACTGAGAAAAGATCAAGATTAAAAACTAGGAATTATTGTTATCCCTATTTGTTTCCCCTTTTTGATTAATTCAATAAATATTTGGCTTAAGATTCCTTAAATTTTAGCTACCCTCTCTCAAGGTGCAACTAAATGTCGCTAATTAAATAACTTAGTATTAACCTTGGGATCTCTTGATATACAGGTCTTTCTTAGAAATCTAACTAGTTGTGAAGAGAACTTATAAGTAATATATTAATCTATTGAAATCTCTTTCGAATAAATCAATAAAATTGTTATCTATAGGTCTATTAAATGTCAACTTTCATTGTCCATTCAATACAAATTACCAATCTCACTCTCCTGCTTTACTGCAATGTATAAACTAATTCAAGAGATAGCATAAACATTCTTATCATTGAATTAACAAACAAGAGTATACGAATAGTTTAAACGACAATACCTAAAAATAAAATTAACTACTCATAATGTAACCATTATTATAAATATTCATATTCATCTTCAATCAATTATACTATAGTAATTGTAGATGAAAGAAAATAAATGTTTGTAATAATAATAAATTATTATGTCATTGATGTTTGATCCTACAACTGGAGTACGATGATTTCTCAATTGACTTCTCACGTGCTCCCTGTATTTGTCTACTTAACTATCTGTTTGTTCAAGTTGTCTGCCGCTCTAGGTTTTCTTTTAGTTGCCCTCTTTTTCCAAAACATCGAACAAATGATGTTGTACATCGAAACAAGGGCCACGTGCCAGTGTGGCTTTTGCTTGCCATGCTTATGGCATGAATTGTTATGAACGTGGGTTTCTAGCCATTGACCACTATTGTGCCTCCCTCTTCCACTACCTATTCTTAATTTATCTCCAACGCAGAAAAACACAATAAAGAAATAATAAAAATAAAAATTAATGAACGAAAAATAAAATAGAAAAGTAACACAACACCAAAACAATGTCATTTTTAATTATTATAAAATCAAACAAATATTAAACTAATCAAAAGAAAAATTAATAATTAAAACACTATTATCAGTTTGCATGATTGGAGATTAAGCGTGTTGACACGTTGCATGAAAAAAAGGAGTAGAAGGTAGTCAAGAGAACTAATTGAAGAAGAGGTTTTGAATATCATAAGATAAGAAAGAAGTTACGAAGAGCAAAGTGTTAAAAAACCATATCAAGAAAAATGACGGAACAAGGAGAGCAAAGAGGGAACTAAAGGACCCTCATGGTCTTCATGAGGTTGGGTCTAAATGCCAGCCACCAAGGGATAACAAGGCTTCTTATATAAGCCATTAGCTTTCAAATGAAGTAAACTCTACTAAACATGTTTCAAATGAGTGTGCAATTATATGGTTTTGCAAACGAAAACCCCAATTCATATCTAGTAAACTTCATCGAGTTTGTAGCATCTTTTGGTATAATGGGTTGTCAAAAGTCACAACCAAGGCATAGTTGTTCAATTCACAGTAAAAGACTGAGCCAAAGCATGGTTGAATTCTCTTAAACAAGAAAAAATTTATAGTTAGGAGAAACTTGCACAAGCCTTCCTAACCTAGTATTTCCCATTGAAAAAGGCAACAAGGATCATCAAAGGGATCAGAACTTCCAACAAAGTGATGGGGAGTCATGGTATGAGGGTTTAAGAGAGGTTAAAGGAGCTACAAAAGAGTTGTCCGCACCACAACTTACCAAAGGAGTTTCTTTTGTAAACATTCCATAATATAGTGGACTAATACCCAAAAGGAACTATGGATGTGGCAATTGGGGGTTCCTTAATAAGGAAAACAATTTATGCAACTCATGATTTATTGAAGAAGATGGCCAACAATAGTTTCATATAAAAAATGAGAGAAGCAACCAAGGGTGAAAGGAGGAAAAGGGGATGATACCAATTGACTAGGTGGCAACTCATCAAGAATAACTTGAAAGGCGCTTTTTCCTTTTACGTGAAGGCCATACAACTTCGATGTGAGCTATATGGGTAAGATAACCATGGTATGGCCGATTGTTTCATGATGGATGCTAGTGGAGTGGAACAAGTGAATTACATGAGAGGAAAATAGAGAGGTAACAATCCATACTTTAATACTTATAATCTAGGGTGGAAAAGCCACCTAAATTTCTCTTAGACTAATAATGCAGGTAAAAATGTGAGAGCATAACGCCCATTAGTTTCCAATAAGATAGAGCATGGTCCTTATGGAGCAAGATGGACAAGTTGATAGATGTCTTATGTTCTAAGTTCACTAGTCAAGAGGAAGGTCAATAGAGGATGGCAGTGAATTTTGGCCAAATAGGGAAGAATTATGCTTCCTCAATCTATAACTTTGAAGTTCAAGTGAGACAACTTGCCAATGCTTTGTGATAGTTGTGTTTTAGGCTATATTTTTCCTAAGTGTATCGTATGTGGTTTTTTCATGTTTTTAATGTTTATATGACTTAGTTTGATTTTCTTTTGATGTTATTTCTTTTATTTGTGTTTTAAGTGTTTGAGTAACGATTTTAGACAAGTTCTTAACTTTAATTGTGTAGGTATTCAATGGTGTTTCATGGACTTAAAGGAAGGAGAAAGCAACGTAGGACAGAAGCAAAAGAAGGAAGGAGAAATTCAAGTGATGATCGTGAGAGAGAGAAATTCATCAGTAGAAGTCACGATCATGACTTAAATAGATTTCTAACTAATGGAGCTTGGAAACGGTTTCCCAATTGGAGAGCCATGTTCACATAAGGTATCTCCTAATAGACTTTCGCATTTGAAACTAGGATTGCTTGATATTTGAATGGTTAACCCAAGGGCATAGTAAATACAGTCTAAATCCTTGGCAAATGTTGACAACAATAGGTAACTAGAAGAGATAACTTACTTTGGACCTATTTTCCATTTCTCTCTAAAATATGTCTTCTTTGCATTTTTGAAGATTTTGAGTTGTGTAAGGCATGTTAAAGGGGAAAAAAACACTAGGATCCACCACTAACAGGGAAACAAAATATTTATAAAAGTGATTCCTTGGTTTTTAATCTTGAATTCCTAAATTAGTGCACTTTGTCTTCAATTTGTTAAATTGTTTTACTCAGTTAATTTTAAGTTATAGTTATTTATTTATTTTTACCTTAAATAAAATATAACTTGAAATTTTTGGGTGACTAAACCTAATCCTTGCATGACGATATCTATTATACTATAAGTTTATGAACTGTTCACTTGTGATATTAATCTAAAATGAGTTATAAATCAACAAGTTTTTTCTATCGTCATCGAGGATTGGTAGTCTAGCATCTTTTTCAGTTTGAGTAATTTTCATTTAAATGTTTTTTAAAATTTTCCTTGTGTACTTTGAGGTGCATGAACAAAAAGAGCCCAAGAAGGTCCAATGAGCTAACTGAAGAAGAGTTTCTGGTTATAACTAGACAAAAATGAGAGTCAAGAAGAGCGAATCTCTAAGTGACCATTCAAAAAAGTATTGCAAAATAAGGAGAACAAGGAGGAGGAAAATGACACTTATGGGATTCATAAGGCTAGGTTTTAATGGTAATCAACAAGGAATCTCAAGGCCTCCTTTGCAAGTAAATAACTTTAAAATCAAGCCAACTCTACTTAACATGCTCTAATCTTATGTTCAATTCTATGGCTTGTTGGATGAGGAATGCCCACCTTGAAAACTTATTGGTGATTTTTGATACTTTTAGATACAATGGATTGTCAGAAGATGCAACCAAGATTTAGTTATTTCCATTCACATTGAAGGATAGGGCTAAAGCATGGCATAATTCTTACAACCCAGAGAATGTCACCACATTAGTGCAACTTGCGCAAGAACTTTTTACTGTGTACTTTCCAATAAGCAAGACAACAAGTATCATTAAGGAGATTACAAATTTCCAAAAATGTGATGGGGAATCATTTTAGGAGGCATGGGAAAGATTTAAAGAATTACAAAGAAGTTGTCTACATCATACCATACTAAAGGAATTCTTTTCGCAAACATTTTGAAATGCGTGAATCAACATACAAAAGGAATAATTGATGCTTTAGTTGAAGGTTATTTAATGAGAAAAAACATTAATGTAGCCCAAGATCTTTTGGAGGAAGTAGCAAACTGTAGTTGCTTAAAGTCAAATGAAAGGATCAAGCAAGGATTTGTGGAGCAAAAAGGAATGATTCCAGTTGATTCAGTGACAGTCATCAAGAAATTAAGCAACATGCAAGGTGCTTTTTCCTCATCAATGAGTGCTATGCAACTTAGGTGTAGCTATGTGAGAAAGATAGCCATGTTACAACTAATTGCTTCATGATGGAGACTACTAGAGTGGAGCAAGTGAATTATATAGTAGGACAATAAAGAGGTAATAATCCTTAATTGAACACATATAATCGGGGGAGGAATAACTACCTAAATATTTCTTAGAGTACTAATAATATAGGTGACAATGTGAGAGCACAAGGTCCTCCTAGTTTCAAAAAAGATAGACTAGGGTCATTGGAGAACAAAATGGATAAGTTTAAGGATGTTTTGGGAACCAAATTCACTAAGTAAGAGGAAGGACAAAAAAAAAAGATGATGATGAAAAAAAAGTTTGATCAAATATTGAATAATCATGTATCTTATATCTATAACTTGGAGGTGTAAGTTGGAAAACTTCCTAATGCTTGACCATTAATAAGTGTAGGGAGCCTTCCAAGTAGTACACAAGCCAATCTAAGGGAAAAATTGAAGGTAATCACACTTAAGAGTAGCAAGCAATTAGAGGAGCCAAACGACAAGGATGAAAGAATCAAGGAAGAAAGCGAAAAGAAATAGAAAGGTAAGGAAAAAGAAGAAGAATAGGAAAAAGAGAAAGAGGAGAAGAAACTAAATGTGTCACTAACACCATACAAGAAAAAAACTCCATAACGACAAATACTCAAGCAACACCAAGTGGATGTGTAATTATCCAAGTTCTAAGAGAATTTGAAGAAGCTATAAATTAATTTGTATTTTGTAAAAGCACTAAAGAGTATACCCAAGTACGTCAAGTTTTTTAAAGATATTTTAACCTATAAATGGACTTGGGAAGACAACAATATAGTGCTCTTGATAAAAATTTGAAGCTCCATCATCTCTAGCCATGTGCCATTCAAGTTACAAGATTCAGGGAGTTTCAATATAACTTGTGTTGTTGATAACTTGGAATTTTCTAAATGCTTGTGTGATTTAAGAGAAAGTATTAACTTGACGACTTTGTTTATTTTAAAGAACTTAGGCCTAGGAAATGTGAAACTAACTTCCATGCTCATTTAATTGGTGGATCAATCCATCAAGAGGCTATATAGAGTAGTTGAAGATGTGTTAGTCAAAGTAGATAAGTTCATAATTCCAGTTGATTTTCATGTGCTTAATTTTAAAGAAGATAAAAATTGTTCTGTGATTTTAGGAAAATCCTTTATGAATACTAGTAGGGCGTTAGTTGATGTACATGAAGGGAAGCTAATATTAAGAACTAAGGATGAGAAAATAGGGTTTAGCATGAGTAAGTATTTGAAGAAACTAGTAGAGGGTAATGTGTGCAATAAAATGAACTTAATGCTGCGCCAATCTTGACTTCATTGAATTGGTAATTGCCATTTAAGATCATAGGTGATGCGAGTGATCATGCCATTAGTTGTGTTCTTAGACAAAGGAGAAGAGTTTGCATGCCATTTACTATGCAAGTAAAACCTTGGTGAGGGGGTGGCTTATTTGAATTACACCACAACAGAGAAGAAATTGCTTTGCAATAATATTTGTTTGTGATAAATTTTGCCCATACATTTTGGCCAAAGTTTATTATATTTATAGGTCATGCAACTGGCATTATCTTTTATCCAAGAAGGATTCAAACCATGGCTAATTTGATGGATACTTTAGCTAAAAGAATTTAATATTGAAATAAGAGATAAGAAGGAGCAAAAGATGTAGTATTATATCACTTATCATGACTTAAAGGAGGGGATAGTCGAGAAGAAGAAGCAATTAATGAGCACTTCCCTGATGAAGATTTAATAATGGTAACCAATCCTTTTATTCTATGATTTGTTAGTATTGCCAATTATCTTATAGGTGGTATTCTTCCTTCGAACTTATCATATCAATAAAGGAAGCATTTGTTAATTTAAAGCACGCATTATGTTTAGGCTAAACTTGTGTTGTAGAAGAGATGTGCTAATAGTTTAATTCATAGATGGGTTCCCAAAGATTAAAAAGTTAAAGCACTAATCCATTGCCATATCTTAGTCTTTCTAAGGCACTATAGAGCAAACAAGATGACAGCTCGTGTATTAAGAAGTAGATTCTATTGATCGGGCTTTTTCAATGACTTAAGGGATTATGTTCATCATTTTGATAGGCGTCAAAGAGTGGGGACTATATTGA
This sequence comes from Pinacopodium congolense, assembly GCA_028565735.1. NCBI lineage: Eukaryota > Viridiplantae > Streptophyta > Magnoliopsida > Malpighiales > Erythroxylaceae > Pinacopodium > Pinacopodium congolense. The sequence goes on from JAOXYD010058981.1 coordinate 9,106, forward strand.
GAAGAGATGAAATGCCACTTTCTAATATTTTGGAGATCGAAGTGTTTAATGTGTAAGGCTTGGATTTCATGGGATTGTTCTCATCCTAGCTAGGTAACTCTTATGTCTCAGTTGGAGTTTATTATGTTCCCAAGTGGGCTAAAGCAGTTTCTGCTCCAAAAAATGATGGTAAGGTGATACAAATATTCATTAAGAAGATATTTACTCAGTTTGGAGTGCTTAAGGCTATCATAATCAAGTGAGGAGTTCATTTCTTCAGTAAGACTTATGATGAACTTTTCAATAGATATGCAGTTCATCATAGAGTGGCCACACCCTACCATCCTCAAATAAATTACCAAGTATAAGTGGTGAATCAAGAATTGAAGAGAATTTTAGAGAAAGTGGTGAGTAGCTGAAGAGAAGATTGGGCAATGAAGTTAGATAATATATTGTGGGCATACCAGATTGTTTTTAAGATCCTTATAATTAAGACTCCTTTTCAACTTATGTATGGCAAGGCTTTCCATTTACCTTTAAAGTTGGAACAAAGGTTTTAGTTTGTTCCCTGATTGAATTAATGATGGTTAAGCTAATGACCTTAACTTAGCTTTTTTTTTTGTCTTAGCTTGTTTTTTTTAATCAATTTCACAGTATTTTTTAGTTTTGTTTCATTCATGTGTTTTCTTCTTTAATTCCATGAATATTGGGTAGTAAATTGAATGTCTAATGGTTGTTTGCAAGTTAGGTAGCTCTCTATAGCATTTGAGAACCAAAATGAAGCTAAAAATATAAAGAAAAGTGAGTTGTCATTTTTAAAAATTATGATTTAGATCATCATCATGACAGAGAAGAGCATAATCCAATTCGTGATTGTGACAGTGACTGTTTGCTAGTTTTAGCTACATTACATGTCTACATGTAGTAACTTATAGTATAACTGATATCGATCCCACTAGGATTGATTCTAGAAACTTAACAATCTAAATTCCACTATGTTTAAGGTAAATCAAGACTATAGAAATTAAAAATTAAACTAAACTAACGAAGCTTGAATGAATTTAATCGCAAAAGAAAGCAAAACAAAGTAGGTATTCCATAGTGAAGATTTAGGGCTTTTTTTATCCTTATTTAGCTTCCTTTTACCCTACTGATTTAATTGTGTTTGATTCTACATATCTTATGGTTTGATTACCCTTTCTTGAGATCTAATCAATTAATCCCAGTAGAAATATTTAATAGTTGAATTATAACCTCTCACTTCACAATACTAATCCTAAACAATGTAGTTAGGTTTGAAACAATCCTAAGGGCAATTAAAAACATAGTTAAGATCTCTCTCCAATCACCTATTAATCAGTTAATTGTAGGTTTATTAAGCTATAACTCTTATTGTGGACCCTAACTTAAATAAATCAAAACATTCTCTCAATTTGAAGTGATTATATTTTCAACAATTAATAAAAATAACTATGCATTAAATCAATATAATAAGATTTGGATAAACAATTCAAGAAAAATACCTAAAATGGATATAGCAATCCATAATCAGGTTCAAACAAATTTTTTTCAAATTAAACATCAAAAGGGAAGTAAAAGAAGGACAAACTAAGGAAGATGATGAAGTTCCTTTTTTTGGAAAATCTTGACAGCACTTGTTAAATCTTGATTGTCCTCCTTGTTCTTAAGTCTCTCCACATTTTTCCTCTTCTAAAACCATCTATCTTTGTCTTAGACATTCCATAGGGTCATAATGGTGGCTGCCAAGGTTCCTTACATCTTCTTTAGTTTGAAAACTCATAAAACATATCTTACACACTTATGCCACGTCATTCTACCACATTAGTATTCTTCAGTTTTATCATCTATTGGGTATTTTAATGATATCATCGTGTACTGACCTCCACATGTCCTAAATTTTGATATGTAGACTTGCCACATGTTGATCTAGCACTCTGTAAAAATTCATAACATTTAACGCTCTATAAGTGTCCATAGTGCTTTCCTAAAATCAGTTATACCAAATCTAGTGCTACCCTGAGCTTCATTTGTTATCTAAGCATCCAAACATCAAAGTCCATCAATCCATTCCTAAAATAAGCTCATATTTTGGCATAAAACATTGAGAGATAATGACAAGGATGGAAAAGTTCCTACTAACTAAATTTAAAACACATAAACAATACTTAAAAGACCTAAAAGCAACTTAAAACATAGTCTAAAACAGAATTATTACCTTCCCCACACTTAAATCTTTGCTTGTACTTAAACAAATTAAACAAAAAATTAAATTATATAAGTTTTTTAAAAAAAGTCCAATTATATGAAATCTTTCAAACTTTAGCCACTCTATTTTCAAGTTAATACATACATCAAAATTAGTTTCATCAGTACACATAAAGAAACTCAACTTATGATACCATTGATCAAAGGTAAGCATAAAACCAAGATGAATTTTCCTCATGATGTTCATTCATTTCACTCAAGTATTTAAGGATTGGTGTTTTGCTTAAGAATCCCTCTAAAAAGATCATACTATCGTAGGCTTGAAGATTCACCAATTCTCTTCCATGCAGATTACATTCTAAATAGGCCAAAAGGACTTTAATTAAGGTTGTAATGGGGCTAGGATCAAGGTGAGTCAAAAAGTGATTTAAGGGGTTCTTCACAAGCATTTATAAAGCACTAAATGTATAAAAAGATAACAAAATGTACTTATGAGAGATGCATGTAAATAACTAACTACTTGACATTTGTTATTGCTACTAACTTTGATTCCTTTCTTTTCTTTTCTTTCTTTGTTTTCATTTGATTTTTTTACAATAATATGAAAACAATAAACAAAACAGTGGCTAAATGCAATGTTCTTTAAGAGTAGAAGTATTGCTCAACTCATATAAGAAGAAAAAATGTAGCTAAAATTCCTACTCCAAGGAGTTGCAAGGAACAATGACATAAGTGGGCCATTTAAGCTAAGGGTTAAAAGGAATAGGACCTTAATAATTTCTGTCTAGCATGCATCAAGTAGATTTAAACCAGTTCTAAGCAAGTTCTTAAGGTAATCTTCCTAGGTGAGCATCAGACACAAGAAGGAAAATAACATGACTGAAATTTAATCATATAAGCTCAATGCCTCATATAGGTTTATATATGAAAATCCATGATAGTTTCACACATTTCCTAATCCCTTAAGTATCAATTTCTGACCAATTTTATGCAACCAACTGCTTCAATCAATCAACATGGTTAACCATCCACTCAAGTCTCCTAATTCAACTTCAAGCACACACTTAATCTCATTCACACATAAAAATGACTCAAGTGCAAAGAACAACCTATCATACATGTAATATGACATGTAGAATGCGAACATAAATATATATAGTAAAATTTGAATGAACAATTCAAGAACAATCTCTAAAATAGATTTAGAAATCCATAATCATGCTCAAACAAAGAGTATTTAGATTAAAAATCAAAGGAAAGTAAAAGAGAAATAAACTAATGAAGATGAAGAAGCCCTTTTTGCTGGAATATCTAGACAACACTTGTTGGATCATGATTGTCCTTCTTATTCTCAAGTTTCTTCGAGTTTTTCCTCTCCTGAAAACCTTCTTTTCTATCTTGAATGTCTCCTAAGATCATAATGTGGCTGCTAGGTTAATTCTTACGACCTCCTAGTCCCAAAAATTCATAAAACAAGTGTCTACATGTTTTACCTCGTCACCCTACCAAATAAGTTTTTTTTTCCAACTTTGACCTCTTCTTGGTATTTTCAGTATATTTTCATATACAAATCTCCTTTTGACATGAAATATGATATATATGCTCCTAACAAGTTTTTTTTAACTCTCTATAAAATTTCATTGTAATATGAGCTCTCTAAGGGAACCTAATCCATAACATAACTTACAGTATGAAAATAAGTATTGGTTTTGGGTCTCATTTGTTATCTGCA